>CAOKYR010000098.1:0-19647 GCA_948473455.1 Teleiodes luculella | reverse complement strand
TCTATTCACATGAACCTAGAAATAGAAGGCTCGGTACTTCGGTATAATAAATAATTTTTGTATTCATTCTTCTTGGGTTGTAACGAAATTGCGTCGCGAATGTTATTATAACCTAACTTAACCTAAGTGTCCTGGCTAGGCTTTTTTAAATGAGCTTATTTTTATAAAACTGGTACAAATCGAGTTTCATCGAGATCCACCGATAAACAAAAGTTGGCCGCCATCTTAAAAGTTGGCCACCATCTTAGATTTTTGTGAATTTTAACAAACGAAAGTCTCCATATTTTTCGTTTTAAACTTTTTGTTTGAATATAAGTCCACATTTATATTTTACTATGCAAAGGAAAAAAAGAATATTATAAAGGACAACATCGATGTATAATGTCACTCCTAATGTTTTTTTGTACGATTTTTAATTTGCAACATCCGCAAATATCTGTCGCAAACACTGTAATTTGTTTTGAACACAGGTTTTGAATACGCCTATTATTTAAACATCTCTAATTATTTTTTCAATTATTATTCTTTTATTAAAGATTTATTTATTTATTTTGGGTTATGGTGAGTACTTTTAAGTTATGTGAGGATGAAAATTAAAAATTGTACACACAGTTCGACCTTTTTGATAAAGTTCGGGATAAATGAGAAAACAGTATTTTTGGTGCATAGTATGCACATAGTAAGAAAGGAGTTCATGCGTGTATACTAGCTTGAATCATTTAAGTCAACCTGTAGTAACACCATTATTTTGATGGCGATCGCGTAACTTCAGGAAATTCATTTATAATTTATATTATGTTCTTAGATACGCTAAAAGTAATTTGTGTGTTCCTGTAATTCTGTAACAATATTATGTGAAATTAATTTTGAAAAGGTGTTGACTTATATTTTCTGCACCCGTTAATTCTAGATGGAATAAAGCATGAAACCATCAAAACTTTCCGTATTTTATGTGACAGAGTAATTATAAAACATTATCAACTTGGAAAATCGTTACTTCACTTAATTATGAAACTATAGGGTAGTTTTCGCATAATTTCGCCTTAAATATCATAGTTATATAAAAATCCTTACTACAATACATTACTCTCCCTAAAGTGCCGCTATCGCCGTCTAGCGATCCAATCAATAACTAAACTACCTATTGGAAAACTGCTCAATTTTATTTTTATTTATTTATTTTCGTGGGAAACTTACAGCCTATACATAAAAATAAATATGAAATCCGTAAATTACATTAGGCCAATTACAGGTTTCCGCCTGTAAAAACTAATTAAATGTAGTCGGAGAAACGGTAATACCTTTAGCAATCCACTAACACAGCAGAAAGATAGAAGAGCTGTCATAAACTAGTACACTGATCTTCGCTTGTTTGATCACTAAATCTTAGCGTTTGCTGTACAATTACAAAGTTAACAAAAATAATAAGTTTAGCACAGCAATGAGGAAATAGTTTTCATATTGGGCAGCAACATCCGAAGTCATACTATTCAATTGTACTAGTGCAGTTCTATGCTCATAATATTGTATTAAAAACCTACGTTGCTCACTGCACAAGCGAAATATTGCTCAGCGAATTTTTCGTTACAACCTTTTATTTCTAGGTCCATGTGTTTGGATTGTCATGTGGGAACGTTGTTTGACGAGGCCAAGAGGAGTTATTCCGTAGACAAGGTGGGCAAATGCAAAAATATTTGGGTACGTCCGAGTACATTAGCAGATAATGAGCGGCAGTTTAATTTAATTTATTGCATTAGATCAACATTGCATATTTTTTTCTCTGGATTGATATTCATTTGGCTCTTACTATGAGTTAGAGGGTTTAAATAAATAAAAAATACGAAAAAATGGGTCAGTAAAAGTTTAGATTCTTTCAATTTTTTTTTCTTTTACCTGTCTACTAAAATATTAATTTATTTATTTGTAAAAAAAGTCTACAAAGCAATGTTATCTAAATGTCTGAAAATAATAAAAAGTGTTAAAGGAGAAAATCCAACCAATGTTCTTAAGTGGGCTCTTGCTGGTGTGGGCCAAGTTGGCTCCTGAATGGGTGCATGCATGACGTGTACGCTTTGCTGAATATAGGTAACTCTCTAAATATGGTGTAATGTAGTTTGTCACATCAGGGACGCGCTTCACAAAAGTATAAGTCCATTTGTATAAAATAGGTATGATAGAAAATATGAGAGTATAGTAATTTAATTTGCTATGAAATGAACATCAAATTGTACCAAGTCGAATCTCGAACAAGACCCAAGAACGAATAATAACTAAATAGAACCCGAATTGACTCACATATCGCAACTCTTATTTAAAATAATATAAAGGGTACGTATTGAGAGCCTGCGTATTTAGTATTTAAAGGTTTAGCCGGTGTCGTAATTGGTAAACAATGTGCGTGCAAGTGAAGCGACTTCATCGCACGACGAAATTAAACAATTCGTGTTCGTAAAACACCGCAAGCCATGAAGGAAAAAAAAATTCCACGCTCATATGGAGTAGTAATCATGCCTATTTTGTATCGAAACCAATTTTACCGCGCGTAAAATTTTTTCTTCCTTCATGCCGCAAGCGCATAAAGCGCATTTTAATCGTGCGACGACGAACGCATCGTTTGCTCGTGCGATCGTAACCAATTAGGACAGCGGAATACAGTGCGTCAAGAAAAAGTTGAAAACACGGACCAAAATAAAGTTCACTATTCTAATATTGCCCTGAAACTGCACATCTTTCCCCAAGGCATGTACTCTGATCGAATTTAAGAATATTCCACATACTTACAAGTTGAGTAGTGATAGGAAGGGAATAATGCTGAGATTTCGACTTGTTTATAAACGTTGTTTAAATTTCACTGTGTTACCAACCGATGGGATTGCAACGCAGAAAATTGATTTTAAACACTGATAAAAATATTTGTTGTCTGCTGTGTACCCTGATTTTCTTGACGCACTTCATTATATGTGAGTAGACTTTTGTATGATGGGGGCATTGAGTACATGATCGACCAAGGAGAGGAGGTTCTTCCCCATTGTTCAACTAGACTGCATAACGGAGCTGAGCAGACCTGAAGCATTCATGGAAACTGTTAATAGTGTAAGTCATATGTAAGTATTGATATTTATTTGTTATTGAGAGTATGCAAACCAAATTAAACCTCATAATTTAAAATTGGCTGGTTGGTAATCTGGGTGAAGCTTACCTTTAAAGTTGGTAACATAGACTATAAACGTAGGTAAGGTAAACTTCCCTTTCGCAATTCGCTTCCTAGGGACATTTTGCGCCCTTGCGACGAAGCCAAATTAATTCCTAATTTGTGACCGTCAGAATGGCCGGTGAACAGTCGTATTTAGCTCTTAAATAGTGTCGAAACATTACTTCCTCTTTAGTTCCCACTGCTTCCAAGGACGGGAAGATTGGTTCCATCATATTTTAGAATAAAAACATTTAAGGTTCACCGGCCATTCAGACATCAGGACCGCTGGTTAACATCCGTAGCGTAATAACTATGCAGAACAGCTGAAATTCTCAAATACCAAACATTGCTTCTCAATTGTTTGTGACCGTCAGAATGGCCGGTGAACAGTCGTATTTAGCTCTTAAATAGTGTCGAAACATTAGTTCCTCTTTAGTTCCCACTGCTTCCAAGGACGGGAAGATTGGTTCCATCATATTTTAGAATAAAAACAACATTTAAAGTTCACCGGCCATTCAGACATCAGGACCGCTGGTTAACATCCGTAGCGTAATAACCATGCAGAACAGCTGAAATTCTCAAATACCAAACATTACTTCTCAATTGTTTCCTACGTTATTCGTAAACTTAGATCCTACAGACATTTTTTCAATTTTTCTGCACTTAGAGTTTGCCGTAAAGACCGATTCTGTAGGCATAGTTTCTCTGTTACAGGTGGGCTCTCAATCCTCCATGTGAGGATTGAGGGCCCAACATTTATTTCTCTTAGGTATATAGGTAATCAAAACTTTACTTTTACCACAGAATAAATAATAAGTAGTTTTACTAAGTTTGTCCGGATATTATGAATTAATCGCTTTGGCAGAAACATACCTATATTAACCACTGATCTGCAGGTGATTTAGATAATAATTCAGTATAAAATGCCATGTATTTTATGATTAAATAAATAAATATTGGTACTATGTAATGTGTATTTGGATAGGCCGTTCCCTTACATATAAAAAAAAACCATTAAATTAATAAACAAAACCCCCGCCACAAAACCGTTACTTGATCCTTTCAACAACTAGAAAAGAGCTGATAATCTTCAAATGGCTGAAGATATTTTCTTGGATCATAGCTCACTCTCGATTGTGAAACCTTGTAAACAAAAAAAATAACTAGATCTAAATCTAGAGTTATGATGCCACCAGAGAGTTTGGTAAGCCGCGCTTAGCTTTTAGTAGGTAATAAATCCCACCAACAACATACCTGTTAGAACGGGGGCCAAGTTCCTATCCAATCCAATGCGAAGTTCAAATTTTAGAATGTGGTGGGAAGTCTTGGGAATGGCAAATGTTTATCAGTGGATCAGGCTGTTGATGAAGATGATTTAAAGTGCATCTAAACTGGGCATGCATTGGGTTGGATTTCAACCCTTTTTTAGGCGACCAATTAGCCGATAGGAACTTAGTTCAACTTAGGCCCCTTTTTTAACAGGTATGTTTTTGGTGGCATTTCAATACTTTTTTTCAAGAAATCGTACCAATTTTTTTCTTTTTGTGCTACGCCCGCGTCCATTGTTAACCTTAGAAGTCATTTAGCGTTTCAGAGCCCCCTTTTTTTTAGGCAAATCATCTGAAATTTGAGCTCGACACCTCTAGTTATTTATTGTGTGGCTCGAGCTATATTGGGCCGCAGAGCCCACTCCCGGGCGGGAAATTTTTTGACCCTACGTTTTTTACATACGAAAATTCGATATTCGATTAAGACAACCCACGCTTGACCGATTTCCTAAATTTCTTATGCCATATTTTATACCCCCTCCCCCTCTTCGCATTCTCATTGTATCACTGAGTGCGGCCTGTTCAGAGAGTTTGGAAGAGCCGCTCTTCCAAACTCTCTGGGCCTGTTGCTGGAACTTGGCCTGCGCACTACCTTGCGCTTAGATTCGTTATTCTGAGGATGCCACAGACAGACAGACAGACACACACGTCAAACCTATAACACCCCTCTTTTTTGTCGGGGGTTAAAAAAGATGTGGGCCGAGTGACTTTATGCCCTTATATTTAGGAATCATTTTACTGACTAAAATTATAAAAACCATGATCTATGGCTAAAACTGGCAGCTAAGAAGTAATAAAATGACATCTGACTCTATCAATTCTTTTTTCAACTTCTTTGTCAACACACTTCTGTCCGGTTTAGATATGACTAAAATTCCTTTTACTTTTTGGTAATTATTTTACAACGTAGAAAATAAAATAGACCCGAACTTGTCTCATGCCCTAAGATCCGTTTGCGCCGCACGTTTCATGGAGTCGGAGGCGAGTGATAGCAAAAAATTATATAAAGTTTTTGATGCGTCAAAACGTAAAAAAATTCGAAAGATGAAAGATGCGGATGAGACCCTCTCATTGGGAAGCGAAGAGTCGAAGTGTGTAAGTACCATTTGCGCGACTGATGTCCAAAATAAAAAATGTCCAACAAAGAATTTTGTCCAATTAAGTATATGAATTTTGTCAAACACGAATTTTCGTAGACTTAGCTAATCAAAGACTTAGCTTTTAACAAGTATCAGTGATTTCAAAATAGGCTGTTAAACTAGGCATTTCTTGTACAGTAGCCAATAGGTACGTAACGGCAGCGCATTTGACCTTAAAGGGGCGGTTTTTCCATAGTAGTAGGAGTTTCGTAATGTAGGTAAATGTCTGATAGCTACTGTACCTGTGATTTAAAAAATAATGGTATTTTAAGCTATCCTATTCGAGCCGAAGAGCTAGCCAGACAAGTGCGAGAGAGTTTCAGTAGCTAAAAAACGTCTAATTTCGATTTTGATAATGCTAACAAATGCTAGTGAAACTGTACCAAATATCGTTTTATCATTATCATTCAGAGGATATAGCTGTAGGTTTGGGAAGATTTTATCTTGATATTCATTGGATTTTTTAAATATAAACTAAATCGAAGGAGAAATAAAGCCATTTGACCACACGAGAGAGGATTCTGGCTTAAAAATCAGGTCAGAGAGTCAACATCGGGCCTCAAGCTAGAATCCACACCAAACCAAACTATAACTCGAAATTATAATTTTCAAAATTGAATTTCATTAAAATGTTTCGCGGCTGGACATGTTGATCTTGAGAGCGCCCGTATTCCGTAGCGGGTAGGGGTAAATTTCGTAGTGCAAATGCCCAACAACCGCATGTGCTGGTTTCTGTACATGATTTATTTACTATTACGTAGGCATAGCCTTAGCTAAGCGCGCAGAATTTTCTTCTCTTTGCTCTAGGTTTTAAGTTATAAATAGTCACTGACACTTGAAATCAGAAATCAGAAATTTTTTATTTGTTTTGGACATCACAATAGAGCGGACTCTCAGAGGAGATTCGTTTAAAAAATTTGCGTACCGCCAACTGTTGATTGATTTGTGTTCTAGAGACCTTTAGCTATATAAAAGTACATGTTGCCACGAGCGAGCGTGGTAGGTTTCCGTTCTAGCCGAGCATCCTCAAACCTCATATATATGACGAAAAAAAAATTAAAAAAATAACCGTGTGGGGTATCAAATGAAAGGGTATAATGAGTAGATTGCAAATATATAACATGTTTCTATATCCACTCTTCCTATTCAATGTTATTTAAAAAATAAATTTTCTAAAGTAGCATTTCGAGCATACTTTGCATAGCTGTAGATTGAAAACTTCTGAATTAATATTTAATAATATACATTTTTATCATCAGAAATATCCTTGTGATTATATTTGTGACGTATGGTTGGTCCTTTTAGATTAGGAACTAGCTGTCCGCTCGCGGCTACGCCCGCGTTGTTTTTCGACTTTTCCGTGCACAGTTTCCCGTAGGATTTGATATTTTCCCGTGGTAAAAAGTATCTAATATGTTGACCGGGGATATATAAGGTAACATACAAAATTTTATTTAAATCGGTTCAGAAGTTTCGGAGATTAGCCCGTACAAACAGCCAAACAGATAAATAAAAAATTTGAAAAAAATCTGGATATGTTCCATATTACTTCTTACATCCTACTGACCTTGCGTTAAGTTGCTTTTTTTTAAATTATTTCTGGTTGATTTTATTTTTTGCACATATTTGAGGATATTTCTGATGATAAGAATGTATTTTATTAAATATTAATTCAGAAGTTTTCAATCTACAGCTATGCAAAGTATGCTCGAAAAGCTAATTTCGAAAATTTATTTTTTGAATTACATTGAATAGGAGGAGCGGATATAGCAACATGTTATATATTTGCAATCAACTCATTATACCCTTTCATTTGATAACCCACACGGTTATTTTTTTTTTTATTTTTTCGTCATGTATATGAGGTTTGAGGATGCTCGGCTAGAACGGAAACCTACCACGCTCGCTCGTGGCAACATGTACTTTTATATAGCTAAAGGTCTCTAGAACACAAATCAATCAACAGTTGGCGGTACGCAAATTTTTTAAACGGGGTGCCGGTGGGAGCCTGCACTACAACACAAAAATTAGAAACAAAAAAAATACAGACATAAAACAACAAAAAGATACCTACGCATTGACATCTCCCTGCGTTGCGACATCCAAACCAAAAAGCACTGGGAACTTGAACTTGCGTTGGGAAGTGCTACGACGAAACGACTACGTAGCGATTTTTTAGTTGAAAGTGGGCTTTCTAGCGGTGGTTCTGACATCCAGATAAGTGCGTGCACTGGGTGTTTTTAAATTTTTTATATTAAGTAGGTAGCATTAAATGCTTCCAAAATTTTGTTATTAGGATTTTCACAAATTACTTGTCAATTTTTCTGTTTCAATCCATTTTATAGAAGTATTTCCTGGTTCCTATAATTTTTTGACCCATATTGAATTACACTGGAAAGCAATTAGTTAATAACTTAGTTAAGTAAGGAATTAATTAAAAAGGTTAGTTAAATAAATATCATTCTCACTACTAAATGAATACCCCACGTAGAAGGACCTGAATTAAAAAAGACTACGGAATAAAAAGGATTAAATATTTTTTATCTTGTTTTTTCCTTTAGAAAATAACAACGTTAATTAAGATACCTTAAAGGTAATTCCACTGAAAAACAATGGAAATGTTTGTTTATTCAAAGTAGATAAATAAGATTTCACAAGATAAAAGTTTACATTTCACAGTAAATATAAAAAACAAAGTGAGGCGTCTCGCCCACATCTTTACGGCCCGCGTGGGCGAATCGCTACCTTTCAATATGTTTCTTTGTCTGGCTGGACAAATCTTCAAAACAGGCCACATTTTAGTAGGTCAAAAAGGCAGTTTACGTGACGCCTAAGCAGACTTATTTCAGAATTTGTGACGCTACGCTATCTCAGATAAATCGATCGAAACCGTGTCCAGCTAGTTTGACAAACTACTTTTCGCTGGTCTCTCAATCTCGGTAATGAAAGTGATTTCGACGCCTTTTTGCGTATCAACGGGCATCACATACATACATTTGTGACGGGCATCGAGCTAAAAGTTTTGTGATACATATAGCACAGTTAACAGCTCATAGATGTCCCCACCGAGGGGTTCGAGCCTACCCTGATATTAGGGTGGATACATACAGCGGTTTAGTAGCAAAATGCAAAAATCTGTGTCCAGCCAGCTTGAACTTACCTTTCTTACCAATAAAACTTCTGGCTGGCACCTCAAGGGGAGCGTTTTCGAATATGGTTCTTTACTAACATTTAATGACGCAATTAGTGACGGTCATAACGTTTGATTTATGGCGTAACAGTAAGGGCACAGAACAAAATGATAGTACTACATAAGGGTTCACGAGAAATAAATAAAAACTTTGTGTCCAGCCAGCCTGAGTTCAAGCGGGCTGGACACATGTATCTCCGATTGATTTCTCGTGGTTGTTATCTAGCGTAGTGTAATATTGTTACTTTTGCAGCTGATCAATCAAACAGAAGTGCATTGTATCAAGAAAAGGAGCCTTCAAGACTTCTCGAGGGATGAAGCTTCGCCCGAACGCACTTCGTCTAAAAGGTTAAACTTGTCATAATTAAGTAGATAGTGCTAAAAATTGTCTATGAATTAAATTGTGATGTATGTAACAAAGGGTTCATTTTCACATCCCGATGCCCACAAGCTTTCAAGGATTAGACGAAATTCGTACTTGACTTACATCGTACTGGATAACTGGACATGACACGTAATTGAAATCGTCAGAATTTGGACGATATGCGTATTGGATGTAAGATGTGTTCGACACATGCGCAGAAAGTGATTCGGGTGTGCACACCTTTTGTACCGTAATGTAACTCCCAAGGTTTTTCGGTCGAGTGCCAAACACTCGCCTTACATAACGGAGGTACCGGGTTTGAATCCCACCATCTCACAGACGATCGCTTCGTGAGTTTCCCCAGTTTCATTACCTAGAACTATATCTACGGATGTAGTCGTTACACGAGCTATGTCAGAAGCCTAAGGCGGCTCAACAATTGTGAAATCAGGGTTCGTGAGAGGTAGATTAGGTACCTATCCTATCCCTCAAAACCTTCAAAACCCACACAATAAGCAATTAAGCAATAAAGAAGTAGCAGAGCTTAAAAAGTAGACACCATTCTATAGTTCTAATATATACTTACTTACTTACTTATGTTCGAATATCAAAAAAATATATAAGTACGTATGTATTAGTCTATCTTAGGTTTTATATATGTTAGTTATTTATCTATTTCTATAGCATTTTATGTAATTAAGTAGGTACACTATTTGTATGTAGTTGCCACCGACCCGCACAGTTCCCTTTTTTATTATCCAGACCCTAAGGTTGACTGGAAGAGATTGCTACCGTAGCAATAAGGCCGCCTGTTGACTTCTTGCATTTTGTTAATCTTGCAATTTGTTATTATGTTTTCTCTGTAATGATTTTCTTGGTGTCAATAAAGTATATTGTTGTAATTTTGGACTTGAAGTGTTGGGTTTGTGTAGGGATATTAGCCCAAGCGGCAGGCAGTCACCGTTGAAGAGTATTCATCGCACGCGCCATTCACACCATCGACGGCTTAAGTAAGTAACTTCAACATGTCACTCAATCGTCACACGATAATTTAATCGACGTCGAGACACTAGAGCTCAGACGAATCGAAACTCGGCGAACAATTCCTTATAACAGTAGGTATAGTGAGATGAGGACCTACGTCGCGGCAGATGATGGTAAATGCTCACCCAGAAGATGCCTGTTCACTCTTGCCTTTGGAAACGCTATGGTTATACAATAGGTAATATGCACGGAAAAAAATATTCCATATCTAAATTTATTTTCCAAATATATCCCAAATTACCATATAAACAGTAAAATTAGCAATAAAATCGACTGAAAAACTACTGAGATATAATTTATTAGCTTATTTATTTTGTGTCTCTGTGCTAAACTACTTTTTGTATGATAACGCCGCACAGAACATTAAGAGATAACGAACGCCATTGTACATGTCGGATCTCTCTTTCTGTCCTCGTATAATTCGTATCATATCTTAGGAAAAAATAATATTCAGTAATGAATGTTGATTTAAATATATAATTATATAATATTATTTAAAGAAAACGTGCATATTCCCTATTCCGGAAAATCGATGCGGGGAGGAAATTCCGTTCTCTGGCTGTATGTATGTACCTACCTACCTACGCACTAAAATAAAATTCTTACAAAAAGCAGCCTAAGGCGCAGCTCTCCTAATCAGTCGGCGTTATCGTTGACGTGCGTTTGTAAAATGTCGGCGCTGTTTGTAATTTGTCGAATTATACAAAATTGGCGAGCACACCCTGCATTCATAACGAATTAAGGAAGAAATACAAATAATTCAGGTCTGGCAAGTGCCTTTGTGGAGGATGAAACGATATACCTACCGTGTTAGCATTTATGGAAAGATGGATGAATATAGATAGAACTAATTGAGATTATTTATTTATTCCCACGGAATAGCAGGAAAACTAGTGTATAATAGGTTTTTTTTCTTCTATATAATTATTTCAGAAGCGATGACATATCTTTGGCTCTTAACGCTGGGCTTCTCGAGTCGCCCCGCTCCATTTCACCCCAACAAGTAAGATTTACATTTTCATAATTTTGCTACTGAGTATCTTTTTTCCCACTAAATACCTATTTTTTTTATTCTCTCTCATCACCATTAAAATGATAAGTAGGTACACATTGCAATTTTTATCGTTCTACCATCTGAAACTATGATCGCCACACACAACTACTTAATCTAATTTTGAGCATTGAGCTCTCCTACTAAAACTTTTGATGAAATATATTATTCCGTATCTACTTACTTATTTTTTAGAATGGAGATGGACTGGGGGTCAACATGCCAGTAGATCAGGACTCTTTTGTTTACGCCTTTTTAGAGGAAGCCATAAAAAAGGACAAGAGAAAGTAAGTAAAGCTGGTTAAGTACCTACATCATACTATTCAACAATGTTCGACTCAAAAGCTTCTGGATTAGGTTAGATCAACGGGTTTGATTTTACGCTGCTTTCAGTTTTCCATACTCAAACAAGCCTAAGCAGTCGGGTGTTATGTAACCTATGTTACTATAAATCAAATGAAGAGCGGTGTCTTCTAACATGGCTCGGCGTAAAAGAAGATACCAGCTAATTTACTCGTACATGTATAAAATACAAAAATCATTGATTTTATTTGTTTATTATTCAGACAGCGTCACCGACAGCGTGCTGCTGAACATGCCGAAAATGAACGCGAACGACGCGAGCGCAGTCGGGATCGCGAAGGTACGGTCAAGAAATGAACGAATTAATGATAATCATTATTATAATATAGTAATCTCCGTAGCCTTTGTGTATGTTCAGTTTAGGTATTCGGCTTTCGGCACATGCTCACTATTATAAAACCTATTGCTCTAGCAGCCGTCGGACAAGCAGTATGACCAGAGAGGTGGGAGCCGCTTCTCCTTTGACGATTTCTCGCGAATCGCCGGCGCTTTGTGCTCGCAACAGCTTCTGCAGGCGGAATGCCTCTATTGAACACTACTTGGAAACATCGGCTCCCACCTCTCTGAGTGAATTGTTCGCCGAGTGTCGATTCGTCTGAGCTCGAGTGTCTCGACGTCGAGTAGCATTTGCATCGAACGTTACCTTACACGCGCTTATTACGTCATTACACCGAGTGGATTTCTGTGAATGACTTTTTAAAATAACCAAAATTTCCAATAAAATCGATAAGAAAGAGTATGTGATTGATTACCATCAACAAAAAGGACATGATTTTTAAATTTAAGTTAGAGCGTGATATGTAGAATCTGGGTCTTTGTAGGTAAACGCGAACGGATCCGCGGGAGGGAGAGGGCGCTGGCGCGGCAACGAGACCGGGAGTGCGAGGAGGAGTCCCCCGGCCGCGAGCGACACCGCCGGCACCACCGCAGCCGCCGCCACGACGACCCTTCCCAAGACCACTCCAACGACAAGTCAGTTGGCATTTTCTGCTTAAAAAAGCTTGAAAATAAAGCCTGCGGGGGCGCCACATCGAAGTGTCTTTTGCATAAAGATTGAATATCCGCATTACTGGGTTTTACGCTATACTCGCTATAGTTTTTTTAAGTCAAACAGAATCTACGTTTCGTAACCCTGCTGAGAAAACCACTTATATGCTTTCAACAAATTATTACAGGAGATACAAAAAACTACCTACAAAAAAAAAGTATGATAGGTAAATATTAATTTTGTTGTTAGAGCGGCGCTTTGAAACAAATTCGTAAAGTCTATAAGTGCAAATACAGCGAGTTTATTTGCCCCATTTTCTAAAAAAGGAATTAGACAAAAGCTGTCCTTTACGAGGTTTTTTCAAGAGGTTTGCGCATCGATTATCGTTCAGGCGATCGATCACCGCCATGCACTGAATTTTTCGTGAGGATTTGGAATTTGTAACGGGTTCCATAGTGTTAAGAGATTGTGACCTTTTACCTAACATACATTAGATATGGATGTGAATGTTTCAGGCCAGTGCAAGACAAGTCTCCGCTGCCGACGTTTGATCAAACAGCGCTATTTGAAACGTTCGCCAAATTGTGCTCCACTATGACGGAGAAGAACTCGAACCTATCTCGTCCCACCACTATCGAACTGGTAATAACATACATGATTTCACGCTTGCTCGATAGCGTAGTCAACCGCTCAGGCCTTCCAGAACTAGGAATCATAATTATTTTCAGACAATCAGGCGATTCAACCCGCAATGTTCTTACCAACCTGATTTCCTCAGTGCTACAGATAATTTAAGCCCGGTGCCCTCTGTTATGAGAATGAAGTATTTTGTATTATGAATGCGGAGTCGATTTGTTGACGATTCCGGAATTTCCAGACCCGTAACCAAAGCCACAAGTCGTTGCAATGCGAGGTGGTTTGCAACAAAGACGGGTGCTGCGATGCCGACCAGCGGCCGGAGCGCTTGTGCAGTCGCGAGCCGTCGGCCGTGGGAGTCCACAAGTCTTACACGCGTGTGCGCAGCCTCGAAGACATCCATGGCTCCCGAGGATATCTTAGGAGCCCCACAAGGGAAGAGCGCAGGTACAATATTCTAGGGTTATAAAATGTCCTGGCTAAAGAGCGTCGGTGGCCAAGTGGCTAGGCCTGTTGACTTCCATTCATAAGTACGCGAGTTCAAATCTCGGCACGTACCAATGTGTTCGTCTTGAATTCATATGTACGTTTATTCGACGCTCTTACGGTGAAGGAAAACATCGTGAGGAAACTTGCACACACCTGCGAAGTAATTCAAAGGTTGTGTGTGTAGTTGACCAACCCGCACTGAGCCAGCGTGGTCGACTAAGCCCTTTTTGCCCTGATATCAGGGTAGACTCGAGCCCCTCGGTGGGGATATATGTGAGCTATTAACAAACAAAATGTCCCATATCCTAATAATATCTTCTTCCCATAATGCCTCTTCCTAAAAAAATCGTGTATATTTTTTGCATCTAGCAGTAGCAAGAAACGTATTTGTTAGCAATCGGAAATACCTATACATACATAGTGAGCTCGAACTATGGCACTAATGGCCAACCCCTAGCCACTACTCCCCAGACGCTTTCCTATTAACCACTGCATTATTATCTCATTCAGGGATAGCAAATATACATACGAAAGGCCGGTACCGAAGTATGTGAGCAAGATGGATGTGGTTCCGTCGCGGATAAAGGCGACCGAAGATGATAGGTACCGCGATTTCCCTCTGCCCACGCGCAGCTGCGTAGACCACGTGGTCAAACGGGAACAGCGGCGTGACTATCGGGATTACGATGATAGGCTGGACACTGTCAAGGCAAGAAGGCACTTCGACGATGAAAGGAAGAGGTAATCTAGAAGTATTTCCTTTTGTCTGGATGTTTCAACACTCTTTCAACATCACGCAAAGACTACTTATATTGGACACAGCTTTCAAAGCTGTGTTTCAGGTGGTGTAACTTTAAATCCAGGCTGCTTTTTACTGCGGTAAAATACTTTGTTTTAACGCTAGTGAAAAGGTAGTTGTAAATTAGAATTGATTCAGTATAAGTAAACCCCGGCTAGAAAAGAAACCTTGCCATATTGTTGGATTTTAATGGAACTTTTATAATGGAAATTGTTGCCAGAGTAGGGTTTTTATTTTTCTGGTTAGGTTTTAGGGACTAGTTTTTTTTTTAATTTCGGCTGGGCTAGTGCGTGCGTAATTAATATCCGGTGAAGATTGATTTATTCGAATTTACGACACACACATTTAAAAGCAGACTAATTATTTCGGTTTAAATGACAATTAAATTGTTAGGCTATAGTCGCTTGGTGGGTATGTTTTGCATTTATTAATTTATTAATTTATTTAGGTTTACCTACACAAAATTGGATAACTAAAGCGCTAAAATAGTCTAAATATGCAATATAAAACTTCCTTTAGAAAATTTGCTAAAAACCGTTTGCTGCGCATATTATTGTCCCTTCAGTATTTCTAAGCCGCCACTTATTTCGTACTTGCTGTCCGCCGGCGGCTACGCCTGCGTTGTTTTTTGACTTTTCCGTGCAGTTTCCCGCAGGAATGAGATATTTTCAAGATATAAGGTAGGTACCACCATACAAAATTCCATTCAAATCGGTCCACAAACAGAGAAATCTTTTTTAAAAACCTGGATATGTTCTTTTTAAAAACCTGGATATCTTCTATATCACTTCTTACATCCCCCTGATTCGGTTTTTAGCATTTTTTTCTATGTACAGATTTCTCAACAGTTTTATAGATTGCATTTGTAGCTACCTGGTTTACGGGCGCCTGTAACACCCACACATAAATCAATGTGTGAGTGTTACAGGCGCGTAGATAATTATTATATTAATACAGCCGCCCATGATTTAGCAAATTATTTAAATCAAGTAAAATTTCTCAGCAGTGTGTTATTGCTTATGACATGTATGCAAATTTATTTGTTGCCGCATCGTTGGTTCATATATTCACCCTCATTGCGTTAAATAGTTTTGACAATATAAGACACGGATGAATGGGCTTGCAGTGTCAGGGGCGAAAATAAGTTATAACAATGATTTTAATTAAAGGCGTTGTTAAAACATATTATTTTATTACAGAAATTCTGAACAAGGTCGGTTGGTACTAAGTATGTAAACCGATAGATAAATTATAATAATAGATATAGATGTGAGATAGATAGATAGTCAATTTTGTTGAGGAATATTGAAATGTAACATAAAGAAATATAAAATAAGTAAAAATCCATAGACTGCAAAATTCAGACATCTACCACAAAAAAAAAATCTAATGCGTATATACCTCTTTTAAATGTTCTGTGGCGTATGCTATAATATTAGGTGTAAAACGTCTTTGACACCGCATCGAGAGGATAAAATAAATTGTTGATAATTTGCAAATAATTAGGTTCTTCGAAGACGAGCGCAGACGTTGTTGCGAGAAGACTAGCCGAAGCTTTGAGGTGCGTCGCGAGCCTTATCCAGAGGATGAACGGTACCGTCGCACGGCCAGGAGTGAGCGCAGGAAGCACTATGACGAAAGGCCACGCTTCGATGAAAGACAGCGGATCGACGAAAGACCGCGCTTCGACGAAAGACCGCGCTTCGACGAAAGACCGCGCCTCGACGACAGACCGGTCTACGACGGTAGACGGGACAAATATTACGAGGTTTGTAACGGATGCAGATACGTACAGTCTCCTGCAAAGAAATCGGACCCCCCTGTCATAAGCGGTGACTACTCGCCGCTTACGATGGGGGTCCGTTTTCTATGCAGGAGACCGCATACCTCGAGAAGTTTTGATGGACACACGCAATGCTCATATAAAATCAGACAGAGTTAGGTATAAAAATTCACTAAAACTCGTGAATTTTTCCTTCCCCAAAATACTATCGAATAAACTAACGATAAAAGAATATATATTCGTTTAAAAAATAAATAGCAGATCGTCCGTTAAGGATCCAAAATGTAATTGGACGAGGGCGAATGTTAAATGAATTCTTTTTTTATTTTATTATTTTGCTTTTGAAATTTCAATATTTTTTTGGCTATATTCCTAATCTTCTTCTTCGTGGATTTCGAGGTTAACCTATCTAACCCTGGTTTCGGAATTGTTGAGCCGCCTTAGGCTTCCGACATGGCTCATATATCGACTACATCTGTAGATAGTAGCCAGGACCAACGGCTTTATATTCCTAATAACATAGTCATTCCATTTGAACAGGACCGAGAACGCGATTCGCGGGATCGCCACACGGTCAACATTCCCAGCAAAGACCGTCGCTGCCGCCGCAACACGGAACGCTTCGACCTCGCTTCGATCGTTTCCCGCGACGACGACTACGCGAGGGAAAGAGAGGTCTATAAAGAAAGGGACGGCTGTTCGGAAAGAGAGCGCGATTCAGGACTCAGCGTCGCTGATGAAACTAGTACTGTTAGCGGCAAGAGCAACTACATGAGAATGCTTAAGGTAGGTACTGAAACAAAATACAATTTCTGTGCTCTGAGTGCCGAGTGCGAGTTTTGCAACCAAAGTAAACGCGCTCGATAGCGAGAGCGTAAACGCGATTTTGTATGGAATTGAAACTACGCCATCTGTAGACAGTTCGCTGAACTAAAATTTCTCCATACTAAATGCTCGTTTACGTTGTAGTTATCGAGCGCGTTTCGTGAGTAAAAAACTCGCACTTGGCACTCTGTCCTTTCATTCATAAGTAATCAGCTTCCTACACACGCGTGCTGTTTGCCAAACAGAGCGAGACGCAGCTATGCGTTAGAATGAGATACAAATCACCGCGCTCAGTCTAACGCATAACTGCGTCTCGCTCTGTTCGGCATATGTGTGGACCCGGTTATGTACTTCACTTAATACATACTTTTACTATTTATTATTTGCGCAGAATAATACTTATTACATTAACTGTGATAAGGGTTTTATCATAATGTCTTGTGTAGTTTAGAAATAATCGAATGACTTCCTTCTGTATTATATTGTTCGGGCTACGTCGGCGATTTTTCTTGCATATAAAAGGATTGTTGAATGTGTGTATCGCAGCATGGGATCACTGAGCAACGGGAGTCGATGGAGAAGATGATGAAACTGTGGAAGGAGCTCATGCGGTGCTTCAAGAGCCTTGCGCAGAACCCTCACCAGGATAAGACTGCCACGCAGGTCCGTACTCTATTACATACTATACATTTATTTCAATTTTGTTTTTCAGTTCTCGAAATTAATAAAGAAATTAAAATATTTATTAGTCAATAATGTATAAAAAATGTCTACTTACGACATTTGCCCAAGATAATTTGTGATTGTAAAGTTTTCTTACGTTGACATTTACTATTTACATCTCTTATGCAGAAAGAACCCGTCCTAACATTATTATAGTGAATAACTAGATAAAATTTTAATATACATACCTACATCAATTTATAACTTTGTCTATAATACAACTTTTCTTCAAATTTCGCCTACAACCACATTCTTTTTTCAATTTCCCGAAACATTTCACATTAAACAAAACTTGTTGATATTGATGGCCTTGCTCATGGCACGTATAACGTTAAGTATTTATTTATCACTTACCGTTTTCGCCAGGAATCTGTAGCGAGCGTACAGGAATCAGCGGAGTCCCAGCTCCGGATGTGGCGCGAGTGTATGCGTCGGTACGAGACCGTAGCGCGCGACGTCGGCGACACTGACGCGAGGCTAATGGACCAGATCAACAAGCAGCGCTGTGAAATGGCTGAGATGGCGACCATGTGGCAAGAGTGCCTGCAACGCTACCGCGACATGACTAGCGAATTCAACACGCTCAAACAACAGGTGGGCTTGCCGCGGTTTGACTGAAGGCTTACAAGATAACGAGTATTATCGATGAGCTTCCCGCCACAGACAAGTGCGGCGGCGGCGGCGGCGCAACCGCAGCGCGAAACTTGCCAGAACGTTAGTATTGTAACATTTTACGTTATTTTGGAGCCCTTTGCGTTACTTCCGTATTACATAACTTAAAACGTTACTTTTACGTATTTTTAACCTTATTTGTTCCACATTACAGTGTTGAAGTCGTTTTATTTTTTATTTTTTTTAATTTCGGCGGTAATTTTTCTAGCATGTTTTTAGATATTAAAAAAAAATAGTTCTCTAATGTTAATTTTGACTATGGGTAACACTCGTAGTTCGCAGTTCGCGCCACGCGTCCCGCGAAGCTGTGGCCAGGCCCGCCCGAAAATGGCAACTAAGTAGTTTTTACAAAGCATATCCATTATCCTTTGTTGTAATTCTTAGACATTGTATTATCGATGAGCTTTCGAAGGATGTCCTGTACGTCATTGTATGGCCGGCGGCGACCTCACTACCCACTCAGTAAGGTGATATTTTAATTAATACATTATCCTTCGTGATAAAACCCCTGTTGTTAGGATCTGTTCACTATGCGACGATCTTATAAGTCCCTAACTGATATAAAATCTGTGTAAGTCCATTATTTGAAACATTTGTATGTTTATATATTTAAAAAAAAAAATACAGACCAGTTTTTCTTCTATTTTCCCGCGGTCCAACCAGCATAATATGTCCTTCCCCGAGGCTTATCTATTTTATTTCTGTGACAAATATCATCAAAATTGTTCAGTGATAATGGCGCAAAAGCGTAACAAACAGATAGACAGAGTTACTTACGCATTTATAATATTTGTAGGAATAAAAATAGACACGTACCTAGGTATCTGCTCAAAAGTCACGTCACGCACGAAAGTGTAGGAATCCAAACACAGGACAGAGAGACATGCTTCAGTAAGTGACTGATCAGCAATCTCTGTAGCATAGTGAGGCTCCACGAGATTTTTGAACATGGCAATGGACTTCGTTTGCCTAGAGGCCCTAGAGTTACAAAACCGTGCGGCCTGGACTGTCAAGGCCGCTGGACGCTGAAGGATCAAGAGAATTGGGTCTTGCTTGTGGG
>CAOKYR010000097.1:0-17283 GCA_948473455.1 Teleiodes luculella | reverse complement strand
CTTAAACGATAAAGAGATCTTTGTCTTAGATTTATGCTCCTCCATCTTTCCCCATTGTAATGTTATGAATTTCATTTTGCAATAAGATTACCATAGTTATGACTCGATTGTCGTAATGAAAGAACTTTGTAAACCTTGCAGGTTTGTACGGAACCCTCGGTGCGCGAGTCCGACTCGCACTTGGCCGGTTTTTTTTATGTGAAACATCTATATGCGAGGGGTAAAACTGATTATTGGCGTGGCAAGCCAACCGTGGCGAGCGGGCGCTTGGCTCATAATTTTTTTGATCATCCAATCCTGATATAAATTTCAATTCACTTATCATAATTAGCTAAAATATATATTTTTTAAACCTATGAATAACACAGAACAACAATAGTATTCAACAGTCACAGCTCTTTGTATAAATTGCTCTGTAATTTTTAATTTGGCTACTTCATATGCAATCTTCTTTTTATTTCTTTAAACCAAATTAACCACAGACAGACAGATATACGTATATCTGTTGACAAAATAATATCGAACACACATTTTCACGGGTTTTCTCCACGATTTCGAAATCTAAGAATGTTCAAAATAATATCGGCTTGTATTAACTCGTCCGATATTCTATTCGGTCCAGTTTCGTGTGGGCGAGTTGACGAATAACCGGTTAGGGGTCGAGCTGAGACCTCTCAAGATATGATGAATAGGAACCCTCCTAATTCAGGTCGCTTGAGGCCATTGACTAATTAAGTACAATACTAGAGAAGACACCTCGAATATAATCTATGCGCCAACATGAGGCGGCGAGAATAAAAACAAAAAACAAACGGCGTAGAAGTTGGAGATCGCGACCTCCAATTGATATTCTATGAGTGCGGTTCGTGGGTGACGTTTCTATATACGCTAGTACGATAGTAATTCAATGCTAGAGGTCTATCTGGGTCACGGCTCGCTAACAACTCGATAATGCTGTAATGAAGCTGCAATAGCTAATGTAGGCATATGTAAACTGAAAAACCGTATACAAACGTTACTCGTATTTACGGGTATACATAGGAAAATATTTATAGTAAACTAGCTTTCCGCCGCGGCTTCGCCTGTTACAGTTTTTCCTGTGGGAATGAGACATTTTCCCGCGGTAAAGGGCCTACGATTTTCCCAAGATCTATGGCCTATGCTATGCTATCTTTGTGCCAAGTTATATAAAAATCGTTTCAGTAGTTTTGGAGCCTATTCAGTTATTATATAGGAAAATTTTAGGTAATTTCTTTACACCTTCCACCAACCTTTTACACCTACGAGAATAATTAGTAAAATAAACTCAAAAACTATTTGATTGATTAGATGATATTTAAATGCTAAACAGAAACGCAGATAATTAACAAATATATAACTTTACATAAGCCATTTACAGCTGTAGACTATTAAAGGCTGTATGTATACCTAGTAGTAGACTCCTTCATATTTCACTAAAAGCTCATTAAAGCTAACGAATTTATGGTATTTCCAGTTAGTGTAAAAGCTTTTACCTAACAACTGAGGGACAGACCGGAAGCCATCGCTTTGAATGGAACTTTGTTTTATTTTGCAGTGAATAATTAACGAGCCTCTTTCTCTTCTATCTCCGTAAGTAGCCGCAAATTTTATTAAATGCTTACTAATCAATTTACAGCTTTCTATCGTAAAACTTGATTCATTCGTTGTATTAGGAGGTTTTAAATAACAACAGTAGAATATATTAATAGTAACATGATACTGTCTATCAATGAACAATTTTTATCGCAATATGTTTAGTGACTTAAGCGTGCAACAATACAACACATACCTACTGAGACCAGTCAGAAGGCGGCCTTATTACGTACATATTAGTGAGGAAGTAAGGTAGGTACAAAAATGTATGAAGTTACCCCTTACAAGGGTCATCATTAAAAATCCCGCCGTCGTCGTTGCCTTGATAGAAAGTCGATATTCCAACCATCCATCATCTTCAGCAGTCTTCAGTTAAAAACTGCAAGCTAATGAAAGCTAAACCAGGTCACGAGACGCTTACATTACCACAGAACGGACCAACGATTTTTACTACGAGGCGATCTTATTGCTTAGCCTATAAGGTTGGTATTATCTGCGAGATATTGGATTGATGTTTATTTTATTTCTTTTTTATATCACTCAAGTTCGTAGCAAATGCAAGCGATAAAGGAGGGCAGTCGAACTATATCTGGATTGAATTGAAACCGTGTTTTTAAACGTGGTGAAAAATGTGTATATGGATTGCATTCGAAACTCTACTTTAGTTTATTTTCATTCCATTTCCATTACAAGAAATTTTTTGTGTGTCTAATGTAGTTAAAATATAGCGTCATGGCAATAGTGACTGCTTTGATTCCGAGAGGCGGCAATTTGATTCCCGCCACGTTCCAAGTGGTTTAGATTTTCGGATCGATATTAAGTGGAGGAAGATATCGTGAAGAAACCTGCACACACCTAGGAATTAAATTATAAGGTGTGCCTGAAGATAACCGTCATGTATTGTATGTGTTTGTGTGTGTGTAAGACTAAATTCAGCGCAAGCACAAAAACGAACAAAACTGCAGTAAATTACCGAAGATTCGAAATCCCTCCTCTTTATCTTTCCCTCCAATTTACGGGCAGTTATTAGATGTTCCAATTATAAACATTATGGAAGGGTCACAAAGAGGACATCCGGATCCGGAACTCCCTAACGAAGTCACGGCCGCTGTCAGATAGAACAATGTGGAACACAGTTTCAAACAGAAAGTATTATAGAGACGTGATATACATGCTAAAGAAAGAAATTCTTTCGACTAGCTGGGTTTCGACTAGGTGCGAGAGGTTGTCTCGTGGTTGTGATTTTTCTGTTCCAAATGTGCCTACCGGTCTATATAAACAATGTTCGTATAGATTATGCTTAGGGAGATTATGAAACTATGAAAATGACACATAGGCATGATATATAAATTGACACTGGCACAAAGCTAAAAGTTAGTGCTATTTAAAAAAAAATTGACAGTTTGCTTTATAATCGAATCACAGGGTCTTTTTTCGTATACTTTCGTGCCAGTAACACGTACTTTCTAAAAATTTAAATCGCAAGAAAATATTATTATGGAAACTTAAAGATTTATAACTTATAACTTCAATTATTATAAGTTGTGCTCGTAGAAAGTCTTGTTGGAAGGCTTTATTCATTACGGGCGTTACAAGGGGGCGTCCATAAATCACTGACGCTAATTACAGAAGGCTGTCAACTGTCACTTTGGGTCATGGGGGGGGCACACCACCTACTCTATATTCTGGCTATATTAATATGTAAAATGAAAACCACAGCTAAATAACATTTACTACAAAAGCCTAAGACAGTCCACTACTGGACTGATAGCACCCTCTTATAAGGGTGTTCATTATAGCTACCACGCTACCACGCTTGGCAGGTGGGTTGCGGATCGACGACGAAATAATATATAAACGAGTCCCGTTAAAAATACAAGCGAACATAACTTTTAAACTATACAATAATGAAAAAACAACAAACCCACTTATCAAAAATCATGTATTCCGAAATACGACAGATTTCTAAAGGTCACACAGCGTTCGTAGCACGGCCTACGGCGTAGCGCGTAGGCGACTACGCGCTACGAGCCTCCGGTTACACAATGTTTGATTTTATACAGCATGACATGAAATTCAAATAGTGTTTATTCTACTGAATAATAAATAACATGTTAGAACGACTGACTAGTCAAAGTAGCGGAATTTAAGGAACTAACCAAGTTACGCCCACTACGAACTTTTTATTAGAACACGGGTCTTGTTTATATTGATGGTTTCTTGGATTTTCTATTATATTAGTTCTTAGACGTTTGAATCTACTGTATTTTATCATTCAAATTCACAATATTTAGTATTGTTTAATGTGTATTAATGCTGCTAGACATTAATTTCATAACTAATAAAGGTAAGCTTGACAACACGGCCAACATCTATAATTTCCTTTAAAGGTGATTTTATGTGATTAGACTATTAATATTATAAAATGATCTTATTCATAAAATGAAATTTTTAATTATAAAATGTTTTTGAAAATTTATAAAATTATTAAATCAACGTTTATATAAAGTGATAATTAAAAGTAACGGATGCTGTACATTTTTTAATTAGTCACCACCCAGTATGATTGAAGAACAATTTAAAATTTTTTGTAAGTGGTCTTATTTAAGTGGTCTTGAAAACAGTCTCTTAAATGCCACATTAATAATTAATTTCTTCTTACATTTTGCCCTTTAAGTTGAATACAGAGTAAAATGTACAACTCCTACTCATTTCTAACGTGGAAAATGGAAACTAAAATACAGCTGACAGGTGTTTTATGTTTACTTTACTTACGTTTCTCTTACTCGTCAATATTTAAATTAAGAATCAATTGGTACTGTTAATTACTCGATTCAACGGACAATAAGCCGCTTGACCTTATTTCACCAGCTGAATTGATAGACGTTGGGTCACTTCCCAATCTACCAATAAAAGGTTTTTAAATTGGCGGCGGTGCCTCGTGTTCTGTGAAGCAACCCTAACCAGGCAATCTTTAGATTTTTATAATTAAAAAATACCTGTGGAAAATAATATTGTGTCATGTATTAAAATTTTAGTGACAAATATATTCGTACATTTACAAGCAAAAATTCTTCAGACGTAACTCAAAAATACCAAACTTTTGTGGCAGCATTCCACGAATACTTGTTTTATTTTTAAGTATCCAAACAGTATAAAGAATTCCTTTCTTTTAACATAAAGGAACAAGACGTTTGTTTTACTCTGTACCAAATTCGCAGAATGTCGTGGGAACAACACAATCCCTCGGGTTGTCTCCCTTCGCTCGGCAATTTTCTCCGTTTTCGCAATGCGAGGCGTGACTGAGATACGACTCGAGATATCAGCTGGATATCAAAAATAAAAAATGGTATTACGTATTACTTGAATTATTGCTTCGCGTAGAAAAGAATCTAGATATTATGATCTAGTATCAATATAATATACATGTGCAAAATTGTACCTATTTAAAATGGGAAATCGACTGAGGTTGCGTTTTGAAACAAAGAAACATTGCAACATTTTGTTTGGTTTCTTTAATTATTTTTTTTTTATTTGTTTTCTTTTTGTAATTTTCAATGTTGAGCGCTGGGATATGTTCATTAGAAATATCTCTATATACTTAAATAAACTGTAGAGGTCGATAAAATCTGTAGGTACATAAAAAAAAGTAGGTACCCAAAACCGAGTCAGGGGGATGTAAGAAGTAATATTAATTGTTTCTCTGTTTATTTGTTTGTAAGGGCTAATCCCCGAAACTGTTGGACTGACTTTAATGAAATTTTGCATGGGGTTACCTTATAACCCTGTACAGCATCCTAAATACTTTTCACCACGGGAAAATATCTCATTCTTACGGAAAACAGTGCACGGAAAAGTTAAAAATAAACCTGGGCGTAACCGCGGGCGGACAGCTTATAATTAAATATCTGCGATTTCTAATTGTAGTGGAAGTTACCTCACCTTTATAAAAGGTTATTAAAAATATAGTAACCTTTTATAAAGGTTTATCTGTGAGTGACAGTCAGTGAGATTTTTAAGGATATGTTTTATTACACTTACGTAGGTGTGGAAGTTTATTGCGTGGACGGAAAATGTCAGACAGTAATGAAGCACTACTATGAGTAATAGGATACTTGACGAGACCTCTCTATCAGGTCAAGGTACGTCAATAAACGCCCACATAATAATTCAAGTAAACACACTTATAATTAGAACCTAGTTTTGTCTTAGCGAAAACAACAACTTCATAAATATTGGATGGAATTAAACGAATTCGATGAAAAGGATAAAGTATTTGGTGCATAAAAAAGCGTTCATGTGTATGAAAACAATTGGATTAAAAAATATAGCGTTAAAATAACCCTCACTCAAGAGTCAAATAAATCTTGTTTATCCCTGGCTCATATTCGTAAAAGGGTCGTGACACTCTACGCCGACATTTTTACCCTCTCCTTCTAAAATGTGATATTCGATATTCACTTGACCGACTTCACACATTTCGTAAAATCCATACTAAGTATAAAAGCTCTTCCGCATTAATACGGAAATACAGATATTGAAATGTAGCTTTATACTATTAAAGACAAGATTTTCTGCCGATATATAATTTACAAGTATCTCGTATAGGTTATCCTTTTGCTTTTAACTAAAGTGGTGGTAAAATATCAGAATTTACTATGACATCATTACGTGCTACGCCGTAGCAACGTAGTAACTGTCTACAACAGCTACAACATAATCAGCATCACTATCGACGCAGGCACGTAGCAACCGGCCGATTACCCTAATACTGCGGTATTCGCGCAGCGCATACGAAATTTTGATCAGCAACCTGTAACCGATAAATCATGAAACATCTGCGGGAATGAAGAGGCAGGGCCGGCGCGAGTCGATACCATTGAATGAAAGGGCGGCGGCGGGGGAGCCAGTCCTGCCAACTCACTGAGGTCAGAAAGAGCCACTTAAAATAGCACTAGATACGCTATTTTTAAGGGCAGAAAAATATTTTAGATTTTTTGAATGTGTAATTTACAATTAACTGATAATATTATGTCACTGGTTAGTTACTAAGTAAACAAGTAAGGCAAATGAATAAATATAATCAAAGAAAACGACTTAGGCCGAATTACTTTTTGCAGAATAAAAAAAGTAAAGTTCTATATTATTTACACTGTTAAAAAACTCACCTGTAAAAAAGCGCTAGATTTTCCACTAAGAGTAAACTTAAAAGTTGCAGTGCTTAGTTGCGTAAGAAAGCGCTAGATTAGCTTCGAAAGTAGTAGGGTGGCAGCACTGGGGAGGTAGGAGGGTAGATAGTGTGTCGGGGTGGCGGGAGGCAGGGCGGCAGGCGATCGATGGGTCGGCAGTCGCGGCCGGCGCGCCGCCCCGGCCTCGCGTCTGCTGCTCCGCGCGACCAGGTGAGCCAACGCGCCACCCGCCTCCCCGCGATCGATCCCCGCCCGCACGCATCCTTACGACACCCTATAGACTCCTTTGTATTCTACAATTATGACGTAGCTGTTTAGTCTTGTCTTTTTGGTTTGCGCTTTATCCTTTTGGGTGGTAGTTTTATTGATTAGTATACTTTTGCGTTGGTACTTAGTAGGTTTTGACTGTCATTCATATATCTATTTTCCGTTTAAATACATCGATATGGGTATTTCATTTAATTTTGTACATAATATACTTTAGTTTAAAACTCCCTGTAATAATACCAGTAGGTCGGGATGCGTGCTAGTATAGGGCCCACCCCGTGCAACGGGGCCCACCCATGGCCCACGATCTGTGGGTGGTGCAGGGCCGCCCGCACCTTCGCAGGGCTCCTGCACCCCCCAGCTACACCCCTGGCCCCCCGATGCAGCGTGCAGCCCCCTAACCACCCACTCCCTTTGCCTACGTATCCACACTCTAGTTTTAAATGAAACCACTCAAAAAGTTAGGGGTGCCTGCAACATCCGCCAACATCTGACTGAAGTTTCATTAATTAAGCAATTTGAAGCTCTGCTTGACCAGCAGTGGTTACTTTGAGCCATGCATGAAACTAGCTCTTGTTGGTATTGTAACTTTTAATTGGACTGCTCGGGACTTACGGTTATAAGTTACGAACATTTACATGACGTGAAATTTCAAGTACTGCAACAAAACCTTGATTTTAATTTCGGGTACGGGCACTGTTACCTGAAGGGTATTCGAAACTCTTGCATTTTTTCATCCATCTAAAAGACAGCATGCGCTCTCAATTTACCTTTTGGTCCCGAGCTAATAATGTTTATTTTAATCCATAAGCACAAAGACTTCTTTCCTCCCACAAAATATTACAAGCAAAGTAACCAATACTATACAAACCAATACAAAAATTTCAAATAAAAAACCTTGGAAAATATTTTATTAGCAATATTTTATGTCTTTACAGATTAGAAAATTCTATTCAAAATGGAGAATGGAGGCGGGGTGTCGCTCACTCTCGATTGCGAAGATATGTTTAAGGAGATAACTAAGAAGCTCTATGGAGAAGAAGCGACGGTGGGGGGAGGGGTGGGTGTAGGCGTCATAGGAGTTGAGTTCCCCGCAGCTGAAAGAGACCTGGACGATGATCTCAGACCTGAAGAACACATTACCGCTTGGGGGCTGGCTGCTCTGATGCAGAATGGGTTCCCTCCGCCTGGTATATTGCAGGTGGGTTTCCAGAACAATCCGTTTGAAATTTTATTAGTTTAGGCAAGAACCAGTTAGTCTTGATACTGATGTTTACTAGTTAGTTACTTTATCCTTGGCTATTCAAATACATCCAGTTTGGACTGGACTATCAGGTGCTGATTTAGTAGAGTCCGTTTTACGTTAGAGTTCCATTCTGAAGTTTAAAATCCTTTCTCAATTTGTCTTCGTTTCGCCTTGTAGGTAGGTATATTTCTATGTTTATTTGGCAGAAGATTTTTAAAATATTATCCTTACCCTTTACGTTTTACCCTCACAGGCGAACTTCACGCCCCGAATAGACCCGACGGCGGAAGACCGCTGGACGTCGGCAGACGAGCCTTTGGCCTGGGCACACTCCCGCGTCGCCTCCTACAACCCCGCGCAACGCCTCTTTAAGTGCTGCGAGTGCGAATGCGTTGGGTTTTTAGCTAGAATAGCCGAACATTGGCTCGGAACACATTCGCAAGCCAGGGCGTTTCAGTGCCCACTCGCTGGCTGTGGATTCGCCTCAGGCTGGGCGAGAGGAGTCAGAACGCATTTAGCTAGAGATCACCATTCCGATCCGGCGGCGGCGGATCATCTGCTTAGAGACAATCCTGCGCTTGCTGATCTTACGAGATATCTGCAGCGGTTGAAAACTAAGGTAAAGCATTTTAGTCAGTAAACTGAAATCAAGCAATCATTTTAAATAGATCAAGAGTATAATCAACGATGTTTTAGGTGGAACAATCTCGAAACGAGCGAAGAAATGTGGAAAGCCCGACTCCGGCCGAAACCGAGGCGGCAGCGGTCGCGGGAGGCGAAGCGGGCAAACGTTACATCTGCCAAGCTTGTCCGTACGCGACAGACCGACGAGACCTTTTCACGAGACACGAAAATATACATAGAGACGAAAAGCCTTTCCATTGTTATCTCTGTCAAAAGCAATTTAATAGAGCCGACCATGTAAAGAAGCACTTTCTTCGGATGCATAGAGATCAACCGTGAGTATATTTCTAAACAATAATTTGAAATAAAAACTATACTGAACCAACGCCACATATTTTATTAAATAATTTGATTACAGGTACGACTTGAACCGTATTCGTCGGTCACTTAACAAACAACAACAACAACAACAACAACCACAACAACAACAGCAGCCTCAACAACAGCAGCAGCAGCAGCACCAACAACAACAGCAGCAGCAGCAGCCACCGCAGCAGCAACCTCCTCCGCCTATGCCTACTGCCACATCTATTTACTATAGCAAACCAGGTAACATTCACTTAGATGGTCTAGTGTACTATTTACACTACAGGAGTTTTCTAAACATCGAAGGAAATAATTAAGTCGATAAGGCCATCTGTCTCTCCTATGAATCAAAATAATTAAAATTTAATATAATACAATATAAGTACATAGTTAGGGATACGCGTTGCTCAGATTAAACGACGATGTCTTTTTTAAAACTAGTGAAGAAATTTATGTAACACTCCTAATAACTGATATAAAACCGCATTCCAGTACGAGTTCTACAATTGTTTCGAAGTTTGAACGCAGTTGACTATAGTACTTTCGCGTTAGCTTGGCAATAGCGAACATTGACAAGACCGGTACCAAAAAGTAATATTTTTAAACGATAATTATCGCTTTCCGTACTAACTGTTCTACTATTCATGTACTATTCATATGTACTATGTACTATTCATATCGTATACATTTACTAAGGAAAACGATATAATACGAGTACAGTGGTAGTAAATGTCAACGCTCGCTATTGCCAAGCTAACGCGAAAGTACTATAGTATTTTTTTTATTAATGGCTTTTGTGCTTATCTTCATTTTTTTAAAGTTTAATTTTTGAAAAGATGCAACACCTTTGGAATTTCTTCCGGCGAGTTCTTCTCCACAGAAGACAGCCAAATTGTGAACTCGCCTCGACGTCGAAAAGTGATTTGTAAAATCTTACTTTGAATAAAAACTTTTTGAATTTTGAATTTTTGATTTTAATCAAATCTGCAGCCGGCGAGCCGCCACCTGCGCCCGCGCAACAGCCCACGCTGGAGTATCGCATCCCTCCCGTGAAGGTGGAGCGAGCGATCCTCGCGAAGGCAGAGCCGCCGTCAGTGCACAAGCTGCCTCCCCCCGCGCCCACACCGCAGTCCGCCCCAGCTCCACTAACCGCCCCCGCGCCGCAGCCAGTCGTTGCTGCTGCCAGGAGGAAGGTGAGATGACTTAGAAACTTCATGTTCGAAAGACAGATCAATGCAAACTAAAATCTGAAAAAAATATGCAATAATATATACTTGAACGTCCAAGAAAAACAAGCAAAGATATTTTTTCTACCTCTATGACAAAAATAGTTAGGCAAAGGCACAATGCCACTCTGGTAAACTCTTAAATGACTAGGCCTCTATATTCTGTACCATGAAGACGTTGTAATCAGTGCCACGAAAATAAATTATCAGATCTTATATTCTAGTAATTAATGACAGTTGTAGGTACTTTTTTCACGATACCCTACCTATCCCGATAGGCTTGCCTTATGATCAACCACAACCTCTATCTTTTGAATTTCATCAACAAACGCCTTTTTTTTTAACTGACCTATGCTTGTGTCGAAAAAGTACGACCAATCAAGCTTCACCGGACTTAACAAACGCCAATCAAAGCACCAAACATCTGATTTGCTTTTCTCACCATCTCTTTCCCCAGCAATTCTTAACTATGTCTCAGTGTATCTCACAGGGCGAGCGTCGGTATGCGTGTTGCTACTGCTCCTGGTCCGGAGTTGACAACTGGTGCTTGAAGAGGCATTTGAACACCCACCTGAAGCCGTTCGCGTGCACTCTCTGCGAGTACAAAGCGGCGCGGGCGGAGAGGCTTGCGACCCATGTGCATAAGGTCCACAACAAGAAGGCGTGCGCCAAATGCTCCTACTTAGCTGACGACCAGCAACAACTGGCTCAACACCTCCGGGACGCGCAGTGAGTATTCTTAAATACTCGTCAGTTTTAAGGAGTTTGAAGGCGGGAAACAGTGGATAAGTGATTCTATTCGATACTTGGTAAAAATTAATTTAAGGCCCGACCAGAGAAATAAAAATACTTCGCTATATTGCGGAATTTAAATGGAACTAATTTTATAAAAATACTAGCGACCCGCCCCGGCTCCGCACGGGAAAGTGGTTATTGTGGGTTATCCTTAAGTATATTATGCATGTATTATACATATAAACCTTCCTCTTGAATCACTCTGTCTATTAAAAGAAACCGCATCAAAATCTGTTGCGTAGTTTTAAAGATTTAAGCATACATAGGGACATAGGGACAGAGAAAGCGACTTTGTTTTATACTATGTAGTGATACATGTGGCGCCCCCAGAGCAGGTTTTTTATTTCATTAGTCAGGCTATAAGAGATACCAATCTGCTTAAAATAAAATAAAATAAACCTTTTGATGGCAGATGACAATCGTAGAGGTGTTCAAAATTTTTAGATTTGAGGCTGCTGCTATCTGATGGATTCATATTCATGAATTTGCCTAGGATTTTAAAACCACCACGCACTTACGATTAATCATAAATAAAGGAGCGTACGCGCGACACGGGAAGGCGCGGCCTGCGGGACGATATCAGAAATTATATGCAGTCTGTACCTATTTAAAATTATCGCGTACAGACACGTAAATATACAAAATAATGTGTAACACAGATTGCGTTCAATTTCTATGGGACACGCTGCCTACAAACTATAATATCGTCCATCAGCAATCCGCTCTTTCCCGCATCTGTAGGTAAGCGGCTTAAGGCTGCTTTTCCACCAGAGCTGAAGAAATCTACCAATAGAATCACTTCATTTTCCTAGCCTAGTGATTCTATTGGTGGATTTTTTCCTCGCACACCGTTTAGCTACCTCGCACAGCTCTGGTGGAAAAGCAGCCTTAAACATGCATGAAAATCTGTTTTACCGTCTAATCTAATCTTTGATCTACCAAAAATAATCATGTTAATAGACACACTTGTCAAACATTTGAATTTGAATTTGTATTGCAGTCACATAGAGAGCCGTAACCTGAAAGTGCCGACGACGGGCGTGACTCGCGTGGTAGCTGCGCCCACGCAAGCCCCCACCACGGGCTACGTCACACAGGCGCCCCCCCCACAACCCGACACCATCAGCGTCGTGCCCACTAGCAATGTGGGAACTGCCACTGCTAACGGTGAGATAGTATTTGTATCTAAGATGACTAGCTTTCCGCCGGGGCTCAGCCCGCGTTAACAGGTTTTCCCGTGGGAATGAGGATTTTTCCCGCGGTAAAAGGTAGCCTATGTTACTCAGGGTGAATGTAGCTTTCTAATGGTGAAAGATTTTTTGGAATCGGTTCAGTAGTTTTTGAGTTTATTCATTACAAACATCACACACACACACACACACACACAAAAATACAAATCTTTCCTCTTATTAGTATGACAAGCTTCAAAATTAAAATTACGAGGTAGTACTCAGTAACGCGCTGAGACAGGCTTTTTGTCCAGCAGTACAAGAATGACAGCCGGAGATGGATGATGATTATAAAAAATATATTGCTTCTTTAACACTAATCAGCATGAAAGAAAGAGTCAATAAATAATTACCATTCGACCTTGAGTTTCTTTCTGTTGGCAGCACGAAGTTTGGGCAATACTTTTTTTCACTTCATCCAGCTACTGAAATCTTGGTCAATGAATTTGATTTACGCTTGGATTTCCTCGCGCCGGTAAAAACCGCGTGACCCTCTTAATTCCTTCAATCCATTTGTCCTAAATCTCCACCTGATCATTTGATACTTGGAAATTGAAGAATGGTGTTCTTCCAGGAGGGAATACCACTCGGCGGCGCGAGACAAGGGCAGCAGGCGCGGCGCGACTCTTCGGCTACTTGGAGGCTTCAGACGGCTCCGGAGACGAGTACGAAGCCCCAATGGAGTTCGCTCCAGCCCCCACACAAGCTCCCCAACAACACTTCACCAGGGACAAAGAAAATGCCGCCCCTACGTTGCACCATACCATGCATCATGACCACTGCCTACGATATTAGGATAAGCACTGTGAAAAGCCAACGCACACCTTGTTTCATTCAATTGTGAAAAAGATTTATTAGTAGTTGGTAGGTATTGAACAAACATTTGTGATCTAATTAAAATAATGATTAAATAATCGTGATGTTTTTTTTCTTAATCGACAATTTGCTATTTTCAATAATATGAGCGACAAAATAAAAATATCGTCCCGTCGTGTGTTGGCTTTAATAATTACATCGAATTCTGACGTGAATTATTATTGTTATTTAACTATTATTTTGTAAATATTATTATAAGATAGTTGTAGCTGCATCGTACCTAGCCTGAAGTGAAACGACGTCAGAATTCGCAAAAACGTTTTTTCTGGTTACTCGCTATTGATGTATTACTACCAGGCTCGACTTCTTATTACTATCGTTGCACAATACATTACAATACTGAGTTTTATTTACTTAAAAACATTTCCCCTAAACAACACATTTCAAATTGCACTCCAAATCACTTTGCGGATGAGTACTGTAGGACATAACTAGGTATGTTTAATTCGCTATAGTTAGAATGAATAAATTGCATAAAGTGGTCGATAATCTCGGATTTTGCAAAAAAAAACTAGTAATAAAAAAGACATCGAGTAAAGCCTAACCAGAAAAATAAAATTCCTACCATGAGGGCGCCACATGTACGTTTTTGTATTTTTAGCAACAAATTCCATTATAAAATTAGTTCCATTGAAATTCCGCAATATGGCGAGGTATTTTATTTTTCTGGTCGGGCTCTACTTTATCGGTTTTTACCAAAATGGCGGCGCCACTTAAGCGAAGTTGGAGCCTTAAAAGGATAACAAGTTTTTAAGTGTAGAATGTAGAATAAAAAACGTTTTGCGAGTAATACTGGTTTATTGAGTACGCGACGCAGCGCCAGCGACCACACCATCATTGACGAAACTTCAGAAGCCATTCACATTTGATACCATAGCCTCTTGTACCACTTAAATATAAATCACTTACGACTAGAATCTAAATTAAAATTCGAAGAAATTGCAATTATAAAATTGGACAAGTTCGTTAATTAGCACAACTCAGGTTTTTTGTCACATTTTTAAACGCAATGTTTTCTTTTTTAAAATCTAAACCACAACAACGGCACAAAAATATTACATATAATAATAACTTAGATTAAAATAAACAGTCGAAAGCTTTGAATTTGTGATCGCGACTCTTAAATCTATGCAAAAATCTAAATAGTCCATCATTCAGACATACTCGTACTATAAAGACAACACACTTGACTAGTCAAGCGAAAAAAAACGGAACAGAATAGAGACATTATAAGAATTAATTATTTCATTATGTAGCCGATAATGACACAAAATAACGCTCCTACCTAATAAAAAAAAACTACAGAAAATGTGAATTTATATAGCTTCTAAGCATAATATGATTAACAAAATCATTTTGCTAGGAACTAAATACAAAGCTCCATAACCTACATATTTACTTCTGCAGCATGGTTTTGTGACAAAAGTTACATCTAAAATACTGCTTTGCACAGCGAAGCTGTCAGTTAAACAGTTCTTGATAAAAAAAAAGCTATGTAGGGATCGGAGTTTAGTATAAATAAATACTCTAGAAATTTTCTACCGTTCTGTCACCAACAAAAAATGTAGCTATAATTAATGTAAAGACCGACCAGGAAAAACCTGTTCTACTTCTAGCAACAATTGCCGTTATAAATTTAGTTCATTTCAGCGATATGGCTAGGTTTTTATTTTTCATGTCAAATTTTAGATGTTATCGACAAAACGAAAGGTAACAGCGTACATTGGGATTCTGTTTATACTTCCTTTTTTTTATAAAACAGAATTTACTTTAGGCACTGATTTTATTGACAAATCTCTCGAGCGTAATCTTGGATTAGGTTCTAAGTCTTTTTTGAGTTTATTTGTGTGTTCCGTCATAAGTGTGTTACCTATACAGTTCCAGTCTGCAATTCCGTCAATGCACCCTAGGACTCCCACCTCCCATCCGCCGACCACGGTCTACAGACGCCGCCGGCCTCGTCACCTCACATCAAGCTATACACAAGCGAATTACATAACAAGATTTCATATAGAAAGGAACTTAAATACGCACCCATAGAACTCTTCGTCTCGACTTAATTAGAAAGAGATAGAATTGGATGCCATTTGAGTGGCCTTCCTGCAAAACCGCAGTTATATGGTACATAGTCGAAGGTCTAAAAACCCTATATTCAAAAAATACATATCCGATATACTTTAATAGCGACGCGAGCCGTCGGTCCCATATAAAAATAATTGGTTACATCATTATAAATATAAAATAATATTACGTATCGTATAAAATTACGTTTCCGCACATAATCACGCGCCTGGCACGTCCTCATGAAGCAGTATACTATTATCATTTATTCTAAAGACTTACTTGTTCAAAAGTTTTATTCATAATAGTGAAAAAAATAGATATGTGATTTATTGATCAGTTATATTTAAAAAGACGGCATTAAAAGGTATAAAATGAAAGACAAATTTCATCATTCATAAATAAACTGAATAACTCTCTAATACAACTCTTTAGTAAAATAAATTATACGACCAATGAGAACGTTCCGGCGATTTATGACGTCACAGACCATGTCATCAATGACGTCACAACGGTTTCTCTTAACTTAAACGCCATCTAACATGCACCATGGTTTACAATTACACGCACATACAATGTGATTTCTATGAGATTCCATACAATTATTATGCCCTACGGGGATAATATCTTAACGAGAACCGTGTTTTTTTTGTGACTTGATTTGACAGATGAATTACAATTTCATACAATTATACCAATAAATTAATGTGTAAAGCTGTTCCCTAACTGAAGCGAATCTTCCATCCCGCTCACTTAAGCGAACGACTAGTCCCGTCAGTTTGCGCAGAGCTTTAATGACAGAGACAGTGCTCTACTAGATTTCAATATTTGTAGAGCGCTATCTCTGCCTATTACCCATGAGTGTGAGACATCGCAATACAATTGTAGAAAACTTGGTTTCATCTCAATCCTAATTGATAAACTTAGATAAAAACACGGTTTTCGGGTAATATAATAAAGCTACAGGATTCCTAGTAAAATACGGATATAAAACGAATCCAAGGGTCTATTCTTTAAATAGTTTTTATCTAGAACCGATATACTTATGCGATATATTGTGCAATACTTAATTACGACATCGAACTTCGATTATACATGTTTGGACGTTTCACTGCGGATAACAGTGTAAACAGATTGAAGTTATATTGACCTTAAAACTTTCATAAGTACTAAGTAATACTTAGCGATTTGTGATTAAAATAAAATATAAGTTAATATTCCATATTGATTTCTTCCCTAGAAAAAAATAGTTTGGTTTGAGTGAATCTAAATTATTAAGTAAAATACTTCATGCAGTATTATTATGTTTGATGAACCTCGGCAAAAGAGAGTTACATTAGTAAAATAATAATTTTGTAATTAAATTTGGCATGGGTAGCACGATTATTTACAATACATGGCATTTGTATGAGCTATAATTTCATTTAGAGTAAGGGCTAGCCAGTGCGATCACATTTTGTGTACTCGAATACTGCTTTGTGTCAGGCTGTCAGTTCGTTAAAATTCTGACTCAGAATGTTTTTCTACTAGAGGAAAATGATATGCTAGGAAAATGAGCGTTTTGTGAGAAAAAATCCACCATCTAAAGAGGAAAACATATTTTGAGTTTTCAATTAATTATTGTTTTGGGAGGGTAGGTTATTTTAGTTTCCGAAAGTTATTTTTGTAGGGTTGCTTAAAATCATTGACTGAGTGAGCATGTTCTTACACCCAATATACGACCTATATAAAATACTTTATAATCATTTGAAAATGTATCGCGGTAACGCGTTCTTTGGTCAATATAATCC
>CAOKYR010000096.1:0-32730 GCA_948473455.1 Teleiodes luculella | reverse complement strand
GAATTATTTATTATTAGCATACCTGCTACATTGCTGTCTTTATTACCGCGTTGAGTTCTATTATCTGCTGTAAATAGTGATTCAAATAATAATGTTGTGTGCTGATACAATATTAGAATATGCGCGTATATATTTATTTTATATAAAGTTAGTAATAATAATAATAATAATATCCGTTTACTTGGTCAAGGCCCGTAAACGGAAATATCAAAAATTACCGGTGAAAGCCGAGAAAAAAAAAGTACAAAGAAAATAATAATAATAATAATAATATACTTTATTGACACCAAGAAAAACATTACAGTGAAAAATATAACAAATTAAATTCAAGAAGTCAACAGGCGACCTTATTGCTACGGTAGCAATCTCTTCCAGGCAACCTTAGGGTCTGGAAAGTAAAAAAGGGAAAAAACTGTGCGGGTTGGTGGCAAATAAAATAAAACTACATACAAATAGTGTACTTAAATTACATAAAGTGCTACAAAAAATAAATAAATAGGTAAATACTATACCTAAGATAGACTAATACATACGTAAAATATACATACATATCACATAGTAAAAGAGAGGAAAATATTTAAATTATAGAAGAGGATAAAGTGTTAAGATAATGCGCTTTGACACGGGCTTTAAGTGAATCTATCGACGGCGCGCGTCTGATAGATTCAGGAAGGTGGTTCCACAGGCGGATAGCAAGGACAGTAAAGGAATTTGAGTAAAACTGAGAAGTAGGAGGAGATGTAGTAAGTATTTTAAACAAATTACGTATAAATACATTACTAATAATATTGCTAATGTTTGTTGGAGGGTATTATGCAAAGGATCACAAAATAACATCGCTGTTTTAACAGAGTAGTGTACGAGTAAGAATAAACTTACTGTTAAGAATGAGAAGTAGGAAAATAGATTATTATTACGGTGTTTGTACCTCTTAAAAACTATCACATTATGAATGGATGAAAAACTTTGTATTTTTATGAAACCATTACGTTTAGACAATACACATTTACGACTGACGAGAAGCAGGCTTAATTTTTGATAAGTCTGTTTTTGTACGAATTGCCATAACTGGTGAAGTTTCGTTAGCGCGAGCGAGGATTGTTCCGTGTTTAATCCACACGAATTTGTATTCATTTCTGCTAGCCAACTCACGGGCCTCCCGAAACAGTTTCTTGTTTTGTAACGTGAGATGTTCATTGATGTAAATTTTTTGGGTGGTCCCGGAAAATTGTAATTGTTCGGAGGTTATTCCTTTTATACGACGCGCTGCAGATATAAACTCGTCTCGTAAGATTCTATTAGAGAACTTCACAATAATATTCTTAGGCCTGGACATGTTCTGGCTGGCTTGAGGAACACGATGGATAGCAACGATATCTTGCTTATTCACTGAACATTTAATTGCCTTTCCTATATGGTCTAAGATAGTAAACAAGTTTTCCGAGCGCTTTTCCGGAACATTAGTAATTTCCACATTGCATTGACGCGCCTGCTGTTCCAGAGAATCAATCTTAGATTCGAGTTGTACTATGAGATCAGCTTGTTCTGCAGTTGCTGTGACCTTCACTTCAAGGGCGTCGATACGCTTATCTGTGAGTTCAGATTTCTTTAGAATATCGTCGTATTTGTCACTTATGAATTGGATCGAACTTTTCAAGGCACCAAATTCGTCAGACAGTTTTGCCAAGTTTTCATTTTGCACCTTGAGGGCTGATTCCAAAATTTTTTCAATGCTGCCTTGGAAGCGCTGCATTTCATCACGAATGTCGTAAGAATCATCCATTGTTAGGTGGCGAGCTCCTCTTTGTTGCGTTACGAAAGGTGGTGGGGATTCATTTTCTATCGATGAACCATCATTACTCATTTCCCCAGGCTTTATTGTCTTACTGGATTGCTGGAATGTACTGTTCATGTTTCTTCCTCTGTATTGTAAACTACTCTGTACGCAGTGGCCGTACTCAGCTGACGTCACTCAAATAAACTCACAAAACGAATCTATCGAGAACACGCGTGAATATTGCAGCGATATGCACGGAACGCGACGACGCGACCGATCTGCGACAGAGCGCCGGACGGAATGATGATTGATTAAGGACAATAATTCCTTCAAATTACAAGTCATCAGTCCAGTTAGTTTCAGATGAAATTGGCTGTGGTAGACGAACAGACGGACAGACACACGAGCAGTGTGGGGCAAATCAACTAATTTAGAATGATTGATTGATCATAACTAAAGTGACAAATCATCAATCGTTAGTTGTAATCATGAATAATGATTAATGCTTCTAACAAGTGTGTATGAGAAATTTGATAGCCTTGTTTTTTCATAAAATGGTCACATCACTTAGCAAATCATGTCTTTGTATTTATTTGTAACTAGCTTTCTGCCCAGCGGCTCCGCCCGCGTTAATCATTTTTCCCGTGGGAATGAGTTTTTTATTATTTCTCTTTGTAAAAACCATCCTTGGACTTCAGCGAACAGTCAGGCGCGTGCAGCGGGCAAGTGCGGTCGCGCCCGGTGCACGTAATATCTAGTACCGACCAAATCCAGCGGTGATCGTTAGTCGATCTATTTCGCAATATCTCTATTGGTATTTGACAGTGATCTATGTACAAGTGAAAAACAATAAATATGACGAAGTGTTGTAGACTACACATTAATGAGTTGCTTGCATTTTTGCAATGTAAAATTAGACATAGACATAGACATAGACATAGACATTATTAATTACCGTTATGGACGAAGTTAGTTTAATACAAATTTGTCACTCAAATTTTACGGAATCGGATATCGAGAGCGCAAAAACAATAGTGTTTAACGCCACAAACTCCCGCATAACTAGAAAAAGGGAAGGACAAGCGAAACGATCGCTGCAGGAAATAATAACCCAACTCAAGGAGACGGATCCAGACCTATTGCCTATCTTCGTGGCCAAGGACCTGCACCGATTGCCTCCCGTAACTTTTGACTACGTTGACGCTACAGCTTTACTGAAAGATATCTTGGTACTGAAACAAGATCTTAATACGATTAAATCGAAATACGTAACCATTGACCAATTGGACGATCTGCGTAAGCAAACCGAGAATATAGCCCTTAAGCAGAAACACTATAAAGACCAACATAGTGTGATACGAAACTCGACTTTAGAGAAAAAAGATCGAGAACAATCTGTGTCTCAGTCTAAGAAGAGGGTAGAAGAAAAATCACTTCAAAAACCGTTGGACAGTCATCGTGCGACCGGAGCTGCGCAGTGCGAGCCGTTGGCACCCCCCCCGCCGCCGTCACTCGCCGGCCGGCCCCCCCGCCGCCGCCGACCGAGGCAATCGCTGGCCCGAACGGCTGCCACGGCTGCTGCTGCCACTACCGCCACTGCAAATAAATTAGTAAACAAACAGAAACCTACAATAACAAGTAGCCCGAATAATAGCAACGACAACCCTATATTTGGGGCCCTAAATGACGACGATAGCTTCGAAATAGCTATCAATAAAAAGAGAAAGAACAAAAAGAAACAGAAGAAAAACGTAAACAATATAGGTACCTACTGCTATATTGACATCGAATAAGATAAGAATTGCGCCTAGACTTTCCTATATTTATGTTTCAAGATTCGACACCGAGACTACAGCGAGCAATATTACAGAGTACCTGAGGGAAAATGAAATTTTAGCAGAAAAGGTCGAGAAGTTGGTTCAATACAAGAAATCATCGTTTTCTTCATTCAAAATTACAGTTCGACAAACACACGAGAACGCCTTATTAGCGGAGAGCCTCTGGCCCGTTGGTATTGAATATAGAAAGTTTCAATATAGACCAAAGCCTCACTACAGATCGATAATTAACTCATTGAGCCTACATAGTGCTGAGCGTACAGTCAGACGAAAAAATGACTAATGTGAAAATGATTTCTTTTAATTGTAAATCCGTCAAACGTTCCTGTCAACACATTAGAGAACTTTGTCGTGAATATGATATCATAGCACTGCAAGAGCATTGCGTCGGCTTAAGTCGCAAACCACTTAACTCCAATTTTTTCCTAAATCGACATTTTGATACCATTCGATAGATAATTTCTGAACGCATCAGTAGAAAAACTCTTAAAAACGTCAAAAAACCGGTTACTGTTTAAAACCCTAAATAGAAAACCTCGCAACTCCAGGCACGCCATTTTGTTAAAGCAAACCACGTAAGTCCCCCGCGCAGTACTGTTCGAGATGCCCTAAGAATCACTTTTACCACCAATAAATCCTCTAAAACAAATAGTAAAAGACGATTATTATGTGAGATACTGAAACTGATAATAAACCGTCATCACCAAGCATTTTAACGATGTCATTTGTTTGTAAAATTGAGAGTAAACCATCATCTCTAGGTATCAAAAAAAGGTTTTTCGACGTACAGCGAAACCTTTGATCATCATCATTAGCAGCCAAAGACAGTCCACTCCTCTAGGCCTCTTTTTCAGATCATCGTCCCTACATCTAGCCATGGGCGTTCTACACTTCGTTTACGTAGACGTGATCTTCAGTGCAGAGCCTGCTTACTCCAGCGATTTTTATTTATTTACTATGGGCTTGCCTTTGACCAGTCTCACCTGGTGGAAAGCGACGACGTGGCCGATGATAGAACACGCTCACCCAGAAAATGCCTATTCACTCTCGACGAAGACACCCAGGTTGTACGATTCTCTGGCTGTACGCATCAAAAAGGAAGACGCAAAGCGCTTGGTGCAAACTAAGGGGAATTTGACCACATGTGGGTGGGTTTTCCTACGGCGCCCCGTATACCGGTAACCGAATCTGGTTAGAGGAATAAGTTCGTGAAGTGCTTGAGAACACTCCCCAATACTCCCCATGATACGCCTTATAAAAACCGAGAGGCTGGCGACCTTTCGTCGATGCTCCAAGCTTTGAAGCTTAGTCTTAGTTGGTCGTTGCAAGTTGGTATTCGCCAATGAGTCTTCAAGCTCTACGGTCCACAGATCCAAGGGCATCCAGCTGATACTTGCAAGTATCAGCTGGATGCCCTTGAATCGGTGGACAGCAGTACCTACGCCATGCATGAACGAACTTGTGCTTGGTATAACTGGAGCATCTATTCTGGAGTAATACCGCCGGACCCTAAAAAGGACGCCAAGTTTTTAGCAGCAATTTTTGGCCTCGATGGACTCCCCAAAACCAATCTTTGAGGAGAGCCTCACACCAAGAAGCTCTAGGTGTTTAGACATCGGCAAAGGTGTATCATGGAATGTGGGAGAAAAGACACGCCTGCGTTTTGTTGGCATTGAATCTCACAAGATTGGCTTTGCCCCATTCAGCCACTGCCTCAAGTGTAAAATTCATTCGGCCAACCATGGATTATCGGTTCTGCGATAAATGTGACCAGTTAACTGCCACTTTAGCTTGCTTATTTGAGTGGTTATGTCGTTTACATTGGTTCTCCAACGAATTTCCTAGTTTCGGATTTTATCCATCAGAGAAACTTCGAACATAGTCCTCTGCATAGCTCGCTGAGCAACTTTAAATTATTTTGAGAACTAGTACCACAGTCAGTGTCCACGTTTCAGCACCGTAGGTCATGACGGATGGGAAGACTTTTGTATTTGACCAGTGATAAGTTGCCCAGTATAAATCCTTTATCGGCTTCCCTCACGAAGTATCTAGTTTCTACCCAACTGGGTACTTTGATTACTTTGCCCATGGTAGACATAATAATTGACAATTTCAAGAGGTATTCTATCGACGATAATCGGTCCAGGTACGAAATGCGCGTTAAACATAAGTTTTGTCTTGTCCAAGTTCATACAAAGACCAACTCGTCGAGAGGATTAATTCAAGCTGGTCAGCATGATCTGGAGCTCCTGCAACGACTAAGCCATTATAACTATGTCGTCGGCAAATCAAAGGTGTGAGATATACTCGCCATTTACATTAATGCCTCGTCTCGTCGTCTCGTTTATATTCCTTTGTTGGGAAAAAGGAACTGGCATCAGCGTAAACAGTCCATAAAAGAAATGTCCCTTGAAAACTTACCGAAACTTGAAAGACATTGTAGGTCACGGTCATTAAAATCCTATCTTGAATCGATTTGGTAACCGTTTATTCTTGTAGCAAAACACTTAATTCCTACAAAATGTTAGTATTATTTTAGTAAAACCTCGTAACTCCATTTTTATTTACTTAAACTGACTTATCTTCGATTATTTTCTCGAAATCTGATTTCTACCTGCTACTATAATTGTTTATAAAAAAAAACAAAACAAGTCTTCATACAATTTTTTTCATAGTTAAGTTTTTTGTGTCTCCTGTAAAATTTGGTGTGACGGAGTTAAGAGCTTTGCGACTTAAGCCGACGTTGGCTTCTGCCAGATGATCTCTGCTTCCTGGAGACCTTAGACGACCGTTTTTCATCCCACGGTGTATCAGCGGTGGACACCACCGCTGGCGTACTACGGGGGCGGCCTTACGGAGGAGTCGCCATACTATGGAGAAAGGACAGGTTCCCGGGCGTTGCTGTGATCGACACGGGCTGCGCGCGCGTAGCCGCTGTGAGGATGGAGCTAGCACATCGTAGCTTTATCGTAGCGTCAGTGTACATGCCTACTGAGTCAGCTGAAAACCTACCGTTACTAACTGAGTGCTTAGGTGTGTTGAGTGCGGTAATCGCGTCTAACGACGATGTGCAGTGTGCGTTCTGTCTTGGTGACTACAATAGCGAAGTTACTCGTAGGAACAGTGTCTTTGGTGGCGAACTTACGAACTATTGCGGCGACCAGAACTGGGTATGTGCTGATGTTCTTTTACTTGGTGAATCGTCTGGTACGTACACGTATCTTAGCGAGGCGCACGGTACGACTAGTTGGATCGACCACGTAGTTGTAACGGACTCGGCCTTGCGAGCGATAAATAGCGTTTGTGTATTGAACGATGTGTATTGGTCGGACCACTTTCCGTTGGCAGTTTCATGTGATTTTGGTGTTATTGTGCCAGAACTCGAACAAACAACTACTTCAGTGGTCAATAAAGTGATATGGGGTAGTCGCTCTGTTAAACAACAAAGTAATTACACAGAACTGTGTAGCAAGTATTTACAAAATTGTGTAGCGTTGAATTGTTGTGGTAAGTCTTGCGGTGACGATTCCCACCGCCAAGTTATTGACGACTTGTACCTGCATTTGACTAGCTGTATGACTAAAGCAGCCATTAATACATATGTTGGAAGTAATACCAAAAAGAAAAGACCTGTGGTGGGTTGGAATCGTCATGTTGCGGACCTTCACTGCATGGCCCGGCAGTTATTCGCTGTATGGGATCTCCACGGCCGTCCTAATCGGGGTCCTTTTTATGATAATATGTATATAACGAGAAAGAACTTTAAAAATAAACTGAAATGGTGCCAGTCGAATGAAGATAAAATAAAAATGGACATTATAGCTTCCTATAGATACAGTAAAGACTTTGGAAAATTTTGGAAAGAGAGTAATAAATTAAAACCTAAGTCAAGCATCCCTGCCTCTGTGGGTGGATGCCGTGACCACTCTGATATCGCCAATCTTTTCGCGAAACATTTTAAAGTGGACAGCCCATCAACGAATATTAGCGACTCCTCCACCGCTCCTGCCGCCGACTGTGGTGGGCCGGACGACACGCGCGCGTTGCACGTCACACCTGACCAAGTGTTTCGGTGTGTCCGAAGCATGAAGCGAGGCAAGTCTCCGGGCCACGACGGTCTAAGCGTGGAACACGTACTTTATGGTGGAGCGTCTCTTTATGCAATGTTGGCCGAATTGTTTAACTTGTGTATTGATCATAGCTATTTACCAAGTGAATTAATGAAAACAAATGTTGTACCTATTGTTAAGTGCAGGACTGGTGATGTCTCTAGCCTTAACAATTACAGACCCATTTCTTTAGCTACGATAATTTCAAAAATATTTGAACGACTGATAATAAAACACCTAGACAACAATATTAGTTTACACTGTGCACAGTTTGGGTTCAGAAGTGGATTATCCACTGACCTTGCCATTTTTGCTTTAAAAAGTACAGTTAGAACATACCTAAAAAGAAAGACCTCAGTCTATGGTTGTTTTTTGGATCTTAGCCGTGCTTTTGACACAATTAATTATAATCTATTGTGGAAAAAATTAAGAGCTGCTAATGTTCCTAACAGTATAACTGATTTACTTGAATTCTGGTATAATCATCAACTTAATCGGGTCAGATGGCAAAATAGCTACTCGGAACCCTATAAGCTCATTTGCGGAGTAAGGCAGGGGGGACTGACGTCACCAGTGCTTTTCAATTTGTACGTCAATGAGCTGATCGAGGAGCTCAGCAGTACCAGAGCGGGCTGTAAGCTTGGAGGAACTAGTGTCAATAACTTGAGCTACGCCGACGACATGGCGCTGCTGAGCCCCTCGATCAGTGGCCTTCGCATTCTTGTCGACATATGCGAAAAATTCGCACACAAACATGGTCTAATATACAATGTATCTAAGACTGAAATGATGGTTTTTAGGCATCAAAAAGGCCCTAATAACGTCCCGCCTGTGAAACTGTGCAACACTCGACTTAAAGTTGTAACTAAATTCAAATATTTAGGCCACTTGCTCACTGAAAATATGAAAGATGATGATGATTTGGAACGACAGAGACGGTCTCTGGCGGCAAAGAGTAATATGCTGGCCAGGCGTTTTACGCGCTGTTCTCGACAAGTAAAAGTGACCTTGTTCAAGGCCTACTGCCAGGCGCTTTACACCGCTCAGCTTTGGTACAACTACACCAGATCCACTTTTGACACTCTTAGAGTTCAATACAATAATGCTTTCAGAGCCATGCTGGGCCTGCCTTGGCGGTGTAGCGCGTCGGGTATGTTTGCGGAGAACAGAGTCGATGACTTCTACGCAGTTATGCGTAGATCTAGGGCAAACTTATTAAAGAGGGTGTCGATCTGTAATAATTTAATTATTGTAATGTTAAGTCAGTATCATTATAATGTACCAAAATAACCAACACTAAATAACCAATCTGTATAAATCTGTATAAACCTGAAAGTTTTAATATCTGTATCTGTATCGCTATTCTTTAATCGAAGGACTGGGCCAATGACATTAATAATAATAATTTAATTCTGTTTTTCCCGACCCAGATGCTCTTTTGCTCGCTGTATGTGATAAATTTAATTTAATTTAAATTTAATTTAATATAATGTTAATGTTTTTTTTTTTAACAATAACAATAGGTAATAATAAAATATGAATGTAAAATATGGATGTAATGTAATGTCTGAAATAAATGGATTTTATTTTACTTTTTATTTATTTATTTATTAAATAAAAAAAAAGAATTGTTTAAATTGATCCAGGCGTTGCTGAAATATGCGCTTACCAACACATTTTGCGATTCATTTTTATATTAAAGAATAAAATATTTTTAGTAAAATTAATGTTATTAAAGGCCCACCCCGTGGCTTTATTTTTATTCGGTAAATTATAAAAAAAATTCTTCGATAAAATAATGAAAATAAAATATAAAGGCCCCCCTTTTTAAATCGTTATTTTAAAAAAACATCAAATAAAAAGTATTAAAAACTAAAAAATAAGGAGCAATTTTTTAAACAATAAAAATTTTATGAAAATAAAATAAAATGCCCCCCTTTTAATTTTTTTTATTAATATTTTTAATTGAAAAATAATTAAGAAATAAATAAAATAATTTGCCCCCCTTTTTTATTTTTTAACATTTTTTATTTGGAATTTTAATAAAAAAAAAAAATGGCCTCTTTTTTATTTTAATACTACCAGTATTTTTAATTTGGAAATTTAAAAAAATAAAATGACACCCCCCTTTTATTTTTTTTATTAATATTTTTAATTAAAAAATAAATAAAATAAAATGCCCCCTTTCTTATTTTTTAATACCATTTTTTATTTGGAAATTTAATTTAAAAAAAATGCCGCCCTATGGACATTATTATAATGTTCTGTGGCCCATTCTCGGTTGGTTTGTTGCGGAATCAATGGTGAATGGTGGCAGTCCAGCGCAGAAAATTTAAAATATTTCAAAAAAATATGTATTATTTCCAAAAATAAACAATTGGTCTATTCAATCAAAAATTTTTTTTTGTGTTAAAATGGAAGATCGTATACAAGTTTTATAGCAAATTCTTTTTTATACCTTTTTATTTGCATTAATTTAATAGTTATATCTAAATAAAAATCTGTTTTTTTATCCACTACCGAAAACGCGCCGACAGCTCCCTCGAACTAACCTGAACGAAAGTGACGTCATTAAAAGCAATTTTACTAAGACGCAGCGCACCTTTGGGATAATACTGACACAACTATCAAATTTCAAACTTTACAGGAGAGGAGTATAAAGTTTTTTTTTATCTTTTTGAGGCTACTGAGCCCATTCAAAGAGGTGTGTAATGTTATGCTATATTAAAAATGATAGTTTGGATATTGGTTACTAATAAACAGAAGCTTATGTTTTTAAAAAAATAAAACTACCCCCTAAAATGGCCACTTAATGTCATTACATCCCTCAGTTATGCCATTGTTATTCCAGAATTTTTACTAGCCGTGCACATAATACAAATATTAAAAGGGTTTTAACTATTCATATAAAACTAATATTTATATATTTCTGTTGTTTTATTTAGAGAAAATAATCAAAGTTATCAAAATTAAAGACAAATACAAAGTTACTTTAGAAAATTTTCGTATACGAACAGATGTGCCTTTGTTAATCCAAAACATTTATTATTTGCGCAGTTAGTAGGTACGACATAAAAGTATAAAATTAGTTAGAAGGAAATGGTCTACATTGACCCCACTAAATTATTTAAGTATTCTTGCACTCACAGTGCTACTTTACTTACAATATCTACTTATTTTAGACTAAGGACTTGTACCAGCGACTCTGGAATACCATTCTATTGCTGTTTAAGTAATGAAAACTTAGTAATGGAATGGTATTCCACTGTTACAATCACAGTTTCAACTATAACATTAGCAATACTTAATAATATATTTTTAATCACAGCAATTTCTTTGATAATCTCATTTATAGAAAGTATGATAGTACAGTACACATTACCCTGTATGTACATTTTTGAATTGTGCTTATTTGTCAAGAGTAATACAGATTTATTTACCAAAAGAATGGATGCATACCCTTTCCTAACCAGACATCCTAATAGATTAGTAGCTATTCCTGGTACTACAACTTATTTTAGAAAAAGCAGTTATAGCATGGCAGTTAAACTGTTTAATAAATTGCCAGAGACATTCATGACTCTTCCTTTAGGAAAATTCAAAAGCGCCTTGTACAAATTGTTAGCGGAGAAATGTTTTTATAACGTTGAAGATTATTTAAAAATGTAATTTAATCAATACAATATTGCTCAGAATGTCTTAATTTATACTAAGTTATTGTTATTTTTTATTGATTTATTATTATTCTAAGTTATTTTACTTTGTACTTTATAAATTTGAACACCAAATGAACTTTGGTTAAATGTGTGATACGATTTAAAATTAATTCAATGTTCGGCAATTTGCTCGATGAAACACCATGGGAATCTGAAGAATTAGTAACAGATAACTCACGTACAGCTGCGTTGATCTTCCCAAGTACCTTGAAATAGGTCTCCTCAATCACGCCAACATCCTCCGTGTCGGCTTCATCTAGGCTCAGAATCCGAAGTCCAACTGCACACTCTCAAACTTCCTGAGTGTACATAATATCAGCTTGTCTCTGCGCGCTTGTAACGCATCTATCTTTGACGCTGCTATGTTTGCTGGCTCGCTGATATAGTTGTCCAATCGTGTGATGGTGCCTTTAAGCTATAAACATTGGTACGACTTTGTCTAGATTTCATTACTTTTTAGAGATTAACAAGCAGCTCCATCGAGAGTTGGCTGGTTTTTTACAGAATGTTTTTGGTGAGATTAAGATTACCAAAATCCCATTTGATATTAGGCAATTTTTCAGTCAAAACTGAATTGAATTTTTCGACACGACCAGTAGTAATCGGTCTAGTTTTAATTTCAAATTTAACATTTGATTTAATGGTGGGAAAGTTTACTTCTTGACCTGTGTGGTCAGATGGTAATGAATTTATAATTGACTTACTAGAATATTTACAGCTACAGAAAAAAATATCGACACAGGTGGATAACGTTGATGTCACTCTGGTCGGTTCTAGAAATACATAATCTAAATTGAAAGACCGATCCGAAATCAAAATATGTACATTAAAATAATAATAATAATAATTTATTTTTCCAAACCAGTTATACATGATCATCCGTATTGTAAAACATCTTAACATTAAACATTGAACATGTCAGAGATAAGCTGCGGACCCTGCACTAGGCATAGCCTGTATCGCAAGGGCCAGAAAACAGATTAACTACATAATGTTATGACAGTCACAAAAGTTCGGACGTAACCTTTAATCGCTCAATAGGTGTGTGCGTTAATATATATTATAGGGGAAAATAAATCTGTAGATAAATTTAGACGAAAGTGGTGTGAATCTGTGCATGTACTTGTGTGTGTGTGTGTGTGTGTGTGTGTGAGTGTGTATATTGCAAAGAGTCTTAATATGTAGGCATGATGGCTTTAGTCTGTTCATAGTTCAGGGTAAGTAACCATTTTTCGATCACTGTTTGAGCCTCCTGCGAAGTCAAGGTTTTTATTGGGAGAATACTACAGCACCTGTTCAATAAGTATAGGAGAAGAAAACCAGGGAGACGCTTAGCGAAGGCCGTGCGAACTGCCGGTATATTAACTTTGAAAACTCTACGTTTCAGTAACAATTTATAATCCGAACAATGAAGCAGCTTCCTGTGTTGTGCAATTACCGCCCTCAACAAATACAATTGACGAACCCTCAGTACCTTGCATTCGTTGTAGAGTGAGTTTGTAGAGAACCTATATGGCTTTTGAAGCATTACTTTGAGTACGGCCCGCTGGGCTCGCTCCAACTCAATTATTATTGTTTTAGCTGCCCCTCCCCAAACCTTAATGCAATAAAGAATAAGAGACTGTGAGAGAGCTTTGTAAACCATAAGCAATGTCTCCCTAGAAGCCGAATGTCTGAGCGATTTCATTATGTAAATAGACTTTCTAACACGAGAAGCCAATGAGGAGATGTGCGGCCTGAAAGAAAAATTTTCATCTATCAAGACACCCAAATGTTTGATAAAATCGGTTCGCCTAATGACCTGACAATCACAGTCAAAGCCTGCAGGGATCTGGCTATTATTTAATAAGAGAAGGCACTAGCTGGAATGGCACTTCAACTGTTTATTTGATGGAGGGCAAGACGCTTTGGTCTTATGAAAAGCAATGTATTTCGTTTTGGAAACATTTAATGTAAGGAGGTTTCTATCCAACCATTTAGAAACAACTACCATGCCAGATGCCGCAATTGCATAAGCGTCCTCAAAGAATTCAAAGAGTTCAAAGAATTTATTTTTTAACTTTTGGACATTATTACATCTCTTAGTTATGTCATTTAAATTATCTTTTCTGGCGAGTTCAAAAATTTGGCTGTCTTCTGTGGAGAAGAGCTCGCCGAAGAAACTCCACAGGCGTTGCATCTTTTAAACATATTTTTACAGTTATTATGATAATAATTACTAATAACAATGTTTTGTAAAGTACGATTGAAAAAGCCTGTCACCCAAGCAACTATTCCCATGGATGTTTATCCTCTAAGTAATCTGTTATTTTATAATAGGCTTTCTTTATCAATTTCTCCTTAACAATAATTTTGAATTTCTCTAGTGTTAAATTTTGTATATCAGTTGGGACCCTATTGTAAAAGCGTATACAGTTGCCCTTGAAAGAATTTTTAATTTTCTGCAGTCTACTATCATAAGAAGCCAATTTGTCTTTATTTCTAGTATTTAAGTTATGTAAGTCACTATTTTTTTAAATTTACATACATTTTTCTTCACATGCAGAAGATTATTATATATATACTCCGATGCAAATGTCAAAATACCGATATGTTTAAATTTTTCTCTTAATGACATTTTAGGCTTTAATCTGTAAATTGCTCAAACAGCCCGTTTCTGCAGAGTAAATATATCATTTACATTTGCAGCATGACCCCATAAGAGAATACCATAGGTCATTAAACTGTGAAAATAACTAAAGTACACTAATCTTGCAGTGTCTATGTCTGTAAGAGCTCTAATTTTCTTTACTGCAAACGCTGCTGAACTCAGTCTGTTCGACAATTTAGTTATATGAGGATCCCATTGTAGTTTAGAATCCAAAGTAAATCCTAGAAACACAGTGGAAGCCACAAGGTCCAATCTCTGTCCCTTCACTAATATATCAGTTGTTACTGGAGTAACATTTGGTAGTACAAATTTCACGCATTTAGTTTTATTTCCATTAAGAAGCAAATTATTAATTGTGAACCAGTTAACTACGTCATGGATAGCATGGTTTACGTCGTCATAGTCTAACTGTTGCCTTTTAACTTTAAAAATCAAAGATGTATCATCCGCAAACAATACTAACCCATGTTTTCCCTTTATAAGATACGGTAAATCATTTATATATACTAAAAATAGAAAAGGACCAAGAATGGAACCCTGCGGGACACCCATACCTATTTTAGACCCCGGAGACCTTTGTCCGTTAACATCGACCATCTGAACCCTATCCGTAAGATAAGACTTCAGAAGACCGAGTGCCTGATCCTTCACACCATAGTGACTTAGCTTCCTGACAAGGGTGCCATGATCGACACAATCAAAAGCCTTGGATAAGTCGCAAAAGACACCTATAGCATCCATTGAGTCTTCCCAGGCATCAAAAATTTTATCCATAAGCTCAACACCAGCATCAGCTGTTGAGCGACCCCGTGTAAATCCAAACTGATTTACATGCATCAAATTATTACGATAAAAATGACCCTGCAACTGGTTTAACACAAGCTTTTCAAATATTTTACTAAGAGTCGGCAGTATCGAAATGGGTCTGAAATTAGTGGGGTCTGATGTGCTGCCGGCTTTAAACAAAGATATGACTTTACTTAGCTTCATCATGTCAGGAAACACGCCACTATCTATACATTGATTGAATATAAAACTCAGGTGAGGTGCTATACAGTCTATTACAGAACTTACAATTTTTACTGAAAGGCCATGGACATCAGGAGTCTTTTTCATTTTTAAAGACTTGAATGCTTTTATAACATCCGCACTAGTGACGTGCCTAAATTTAAAATGATTTGTACATTTATCTACATTATTTTTTAGAGTAGATTCAGCTGCAGTAGGAGACGAGTTTAAACAATTAGTAGTTGAAACAGGAATATCCGCAAAGAAATTTTCAAAAGCTTTTGCTACGTCTAAGTCTGTACTCAAAACTTGATTATCTATTTTTAGCTTAAAATTATTATTTGTTTGCCTGGATTTTCCAGTTTCACTATTTATAATTTGCCAAGTAGTTTTCATTATGTTTTGACTCGATTTAATTTTATTGTTAATAAAATTTGATTTAGCTACGGCACAAATACTTTTAAATAATTTTGAATAGTTTTTAACATAATCGAGAAAAGCAGTATTTTTGTTATATGATCTTTCCTCATAAAGATCATACAATTTTCGTCTGCTTCTGTGAATTCCCACTGTAGCCCAATCTTTAAATGACATTTTATTACCGACTTTTAATAATTTTGGTTTAAACACAGCATCATATTCGTCTTTTGCTAAACTAAATACCGAGTTATATAATTGATTTGGATCCTCACAATAAAGTAGTTTCGGCAACTTTTCTATAATATTTTCCCTATAACGCATAAGCCTGTTTTCAGTAATAGGCACGCATGTAACATCTTTCCTTTGCTCCTTTTTAATCTCGATATTGAAGGATCCCACCACACCGGAGTGATCTGAACCCAATTTATTTAAAACTGACTTGTAATTGTAAGGAACATTCGAGTAAATATTGTCAATACACGTTTTAGACGTAGCGGTAATTCGAGTAGGCTCCAAGAAAAGATTCACAAGATCGTGACACAAAAATAACGATTTAATTCTATTACTTAGGCTATTTACCTCCAACAGATCTACATTAAAATCCCCGCAAACAATGATTCCTTTATTTTTATCACTAATTTTAGACAAAGCTTCATCCATTTTCTTTTCAAATAAATCAAATGATGACGCAGGGGGTCTGTATACGCTCATTACAACAAGCCGCTCGAGTTCTATGCAGGCAATTTCAATAGTTTGTTCAACAGATAGGCTCACTATATCTACTCGTTCTTTAAAAGTATAAGTATTGTCAATGAGTATTAAGGAGCCGCCACATTTAGCTTTTTCTCTGTTGAACGAACTTGCAACGTGGTGATTGCTAAAGTTGAACATTAACTGATGCTTTCTAAGCCAATGCTCTGTTATACACAAAATATGAATTTTATTACAGTTAACGAACAACTCAATTTCTAAATCTTTACCTAACATTCCCTGAATATTTTGATGCACCACGTTTAAAATACATTTACTTTTACTGCGTGATATATTTTTTGGAAAAATATTAAAGCTTGGGTAATTTGAATTAACATTATTTACACTACTGTTTCCCAAGTCAGTGCCAGAGATACTCTCTTTTGTCGTATGGTTTAGTTTAAAATACTAGGAATAGATTCCAAGTATTGGTTATTTATGCTACTACTCTGCTCAATAGAAGCAGATGTCCGGTTAGTCATATTATGTTGACTAAACTTTAAAATAAAATAAGATAGTAACTCTGCTATCTGTCTTGTAAAAAACTTAGATAGATAATACCTATCCTTAGTCAAATATAAATATTTTCCAATGCATACATTGGTATCAATAAAATTAAATTTTTCACAATGACGACATGTCAATGTGTGAATAAAATTATTTAAGTAATGTCTTTTATTATTCTCATTTTGAGATAATGTCTGGCTGAAGGGAAATGCGAATAAAATAACTTTAGTTACATTTTGTATGGAATTTAAACCAGAGAAATATTTTATAATATCTTTTTTTGAAGCGTTTTCCCTTCTTCCAATCATTATAATTAATATTGTTGGTTCTAGAAACCGTGCTGACAACACTTTATTTAATATTTGTGAATAAGTGGCGCCAGGCATACAGTTATTTATAGCTGCCTGACCCAAACGGCGACTGAGTTGTAAACCTATACTTTTTCCAAGTTCATCGCTGTACATAACATATTTTTCTTTTGTTCGCGAGAAGGAAGTGGTATTACAATTACTATTCTTATCACTATCGGAATTAGGCGGCGGCGGCGCCTGCGTCGGAATCAGCTGTTCGCTTGGTTGTTGTGCGAGGGCCGTCGCCGGCGCAGTATAGCTGGCTGGAGCGGAATTTACCTTACAATCACAGTAATGTTGGTTGTTGGTTAAAGATATGAAAGTGTCATAGTTATATTTACATGACTCCAACAAACGTTCCATAGCCAGCGTGTGTTCCTTGATCTCATTTTGTGCTGAAGTATATATTTAAGTGAAATTTTTTCCAAGGACGAGTTCAAAATACACATTTCCGACTGAAGGCGCCGTGTGTCACAATCATACATTTCCGTTCTTTTTTCTAAATATAATCTACAACTTTCAATTTCATTAATTAATTCGACACGTTCTTTACTACAATTTACATTTTTACAGAATATTTTATTTTTATTTGCTAATTTTTGTGTCTTTTTAATATAATTATTTAACTTTACGTATTTTTTAAGTTTATTTTTGCTACAGCTCATAGTAGTAACTGATTGTGATTTATTCGGACTATCACACGTGAGATCTATTGTTACGGCAGGTATTTGACTAGGGAGTGAGTTGACAGATGCGACCGGTGGAGTGACCAGCTGCTCGAAGAGTGCCTGGGTTTGCGCTGACTCATGTTGGTGAATAGCTGTTGTTTGTAACGCACTAATCTCGTCGCGTGCGTCACGTAGGTTCTTCTCCAGCGTAGTGATTCGTCCCAAGGTTTCCTCAAACTCGCTGCCATCCCGGTCGAAGCTGTCCACCAGGCGCTGAAGCCGATCCCTATCGCCTGTCACATCCAGAAGATGGTTGTGCAACTCTGTCAACTCACATTTCAACGTTTTGTTTTTTTCTACTATAATTAACACTTCCTTCTCATTTTCCTCCCTCTCTGTAAGCAGCTGCTCATTAAGTAACTTACACTGTTTTAATTCATACAAAGTTGATTTTAGATTATCTTCTAATTGACGAATTGTTGCACTTCTAGTGGTAGGCATTTTAAACAAAGCAGAAAAATAACAAAAGCAAAGCAAAAAAAAACAAGGTCAAGATATGTGCGCAAATAATAAACAGCCACTCAAAGTGAGGTTATGTTAGCAAGTTAATATTCGAATTATAGCAAATGTGACGGAAACTTCTGCTATTCCAATACTATTTAACGTAATTAACACATGAACTTTATTTGAAATAACATTAATTCTCGCCCACTAAAGAATTTAGTAAGAAGAACACAAAGAATTTTCGAAAATAGAACTGTCACTAACGGTTTTTACTAACGATCAATAATAATCAATTTTCACGTAAAATATAAGTATCGTACACACTTATTAACTATTTAAAACACTTATTCTACTTAAATCAACAACAATGAACTTGGAATTATCGATTTAAATATTTTTAAACATTAAATTTCTAAACACGGTTTGTTTACAATCCAGTCGGCAGTCTCCCAAGAGGAGCCGTGAAATAGTAAAACAGTATCATCTGAATAACAGATTATCTCTGCGCCTGGCAAGGTCAACTCTAGGAGATTATTTATGTAGAGTATAAATAGCGTAGGGCCCAGAACGCTGCCTTGCGGCACGCCAAAGTTGAGAGGAAGCATGCGACTGGTTGTTCCATTCACCTTAATACACTGTTGCCTGCCCGTTAGGTAACTTAAAAACCACTCAGCAACCACTACTCTAATCCCAATTGCATGCATCTTTTGTATCAAAATTGGAACCGACACCGTGTCGAACGCCTTAGCCAAGTCAAGGAATATACCAATGCAGTTACTATTGCGGTCTAAGGCATTCGAGACGGTATCCGTCAGCAGCAAAGCAGCGTCTTCTGTTGATTTCCCTTTTCGAAATCCGAACTGCTTTTCCGAAATAATATTATTTTTATTGAGATAATCCACCAAACGTTTATTAACAACTTTTTCTAAAATTTTCGAAAATATACTTAGGAGTGATATCTTTGTGAATAAGGGTCACACATGCAGACTTCCAGCATTGAGGAAATATACCAGAACTGAGACTCAGATTACATAAATGGGCAAGAGGCTCACTAATTACGTGTTTTATGTACTTCAACAGATAGGGAGTACAGCCGTCTAAACCAGGGGCACTATTAGGTTTTAAGTTTGCAATAATTGCACTTATTTCTTGGACGTCGGTTGGGCTCATAAACATAGAATCCATTACCAGTCTTGGGGGCGTGTTTACTAAATGTACCTTGTGGAGACTCCCCATGGGGTTTTGGTAGGGTATATTTAGCATGACGCTTTCAAAATATTCGAACTACTAAATATACCCGAGTTGGGGTGCCATGATCGGATATATTTAGGAGTGAATGACGTGCGCCAAGCGTTTACAAATGTACCTTGTGGAGATTCCCTGTAGAGTTTTGTTCGGGTATACTTAGTACAGCGCTTCTAAAATATTTTAACTACTAAGTATACCCAAGTTGTGATTCCATAATCTTAGGAGTGAATAGTATTTTGAATGCCAGCATCGTATGTCAACAAAATGTACCTGCCCCTGTAGAATTTTGGTCGAGAATAAATAGCATGATAAAATATTTGAACTACTAAGTACCCGACTTAGAATGCCATAAAAGGGTATGTTTAGTAATTAATTGTTAATTGTTACTTAAACACAATTTTAACTAAACGCCATGTAAGAAAAAAACCAAATAAGCCAAAATTACTTAAGTGTTAAAAGAACAAATCTTTTCTAAGGAAAAAGTTGACTATGCGCCAAACACTATATTGCCAGATACTGGAAAAATTTACTAAGTGGAGTAATTACCGTACGAACAGAAATAAAATGTCAATTTTGACCAAAGGCAAATTTAGCATTTCACAATAACGACAACCACCAAATTTTCAAAAATGGTCGAAAATTTTGTCGGTTAGTAAGGAAAAAAAAGTGAAATCTCGCGAACTCCAAAATGTCGAAGCGACATCAAAAGTCTTCGTAGAAGGACGTGTTAGTGATTATGCTATATGATGTGATGGACGGCCCCGTATAGCCTAGTTGGTAGTACGTCTGCCTTCAAATCACAGGGTCGCGGTTTCGAATCCCTGCCAAGGCAAACATTCAAACCAATAGACTTGAAGAAAAAAACGTTTAATATCGTTAACCTATACGGCAGCTATCATTCATAGTAAACAACAAATAAAGAAGGAAAAAAATTGCACACGAAGCCGGTACGCGACAGAGACGATAAGAGTAACGAAAGTTACGAATTATGTTCGGGTATAGATAGTAGCTACCAATAAAAAAAGTGCAGTCCTAACTGTACCCGACCAAAGCCAAGCAGGCTCTTGTAATCTAAGCAGGGTATGTTTAGTAACGACTTATTTTTAAATGGTGCTACTATCTATACCCGATGTAGGTCGAGTCGGCGTGTCGTGCAGAGGTATATTTAGTAGTAGACACTTTGTAAGTTGTTCCTCCTAACTGTACCCGAAGATAGACAAGCTCGTGACGTCACTGGCGTCTCCACAAGGTACATTTAGTAAACACGCGTCTTGGGGATTTAAATTCAGCGGCAAGAGACGACTCGGACATTTTTAATTCCGACAGAATTTTACCAGCCAAGGAACTGCCGACATTTGTGAAGTAGGAGTTGCAATAATCAAGTGAAGCAACAGGGTCTGACTCTAGTTGACACAATTCTATAGGGTCAGATCGAACCTTGTTTAAGGCGCGGTTATTCGAAAAACGTGCGTTAAGTAGTGATTTCAAAGTCCTGTAGAAGTTTGAAATATCGTTTAAAAATTCCAAAAAAAAATCATATTATAGTTCGAACCTCTGTCTAGATCTTCCACGTATGTGATACACGATTACATATACTTTGCTCGATAGAAATGCATCACGAACACAACACGTAATAAAACCTTTCAAGGTGTACCAAATTAATAATTACGATCTTTTGTTACCCAAAAATATATAATAATATTCCTCTTTAAATTTCCTAGATTGTCCACGCACTAAGGTTTTGATAAACATCCCCCTTTTTTTTTAATCAATTAAAAACCGATGAAAACTGTGTTTCGCCGCGCTGGATTGCTCGTTCCGCGCCGCCCGCTACCGCGTCAGTCGCAATCTGGCGCTTGCCAAATTTTCGCGGGAATACCTCGCCTTAAATGACATATGTCCTTGACAGTGTGCCAGAGCTTTTTTGGGTTGTTTTTGTGCGCTGTTATTTCTTGACTGTTGTAATTTATTTTTAGTTTATGTAATAAATTGTTTAAACAATTTCGATATCTTTTATAAGTTTTGACAATAGTTTCGTTTGTCGGATTAAGCCTGGCCTGTAAATGAAGATGGTCACGGGCTTTTTGACATTTCATCAAACCCGGCGTGATCCAGGGCTGAATATTATATTTGGAAAGGCTAATACGAACTTCTTTTGTGTTCTTATTAATAGCTTGTGCAAGAATTTCGTTAAATATATTAGTTGCGTCATCCACAGAGTCGTTTCAAAGAACATCGGAGAAATCATTTCCATTAAGTTCTGCGAGGACGCCATCGAAATAGTTTCTAACACGAGTTCTCTTAATAAAAGGACGTCGTTTTCCGAGACCCAAACCCAGAATGGCCAGACTATGGTCAGCTATTCCTAAAGGGCATACAATGCCGATGGCTGATGATGAACACTGATTAACAAATATGTGATCCAAACATGATTTAAGCCTAGTTGGTTTAGTTATTGCCGGCAACATTTTATTACTATTTAGAATGCACAAGTAGGTAGTCCGAACAATGGTCTGGCAAGGGATTAGAGAGTATGTCCAAATTGATATCTCCGGCTAGTACTAACTTTTTGTCAGTATTGGCTTTCAAAATATTTTCAAGAGATACCAAGAAGCGGTCCTAAATTCTGAAAGAAGGTGAACGATATACGTATATATACCTAAAACTGTTAGATTGCTTTCCACATTAATCTGCAGGCAATTACAATCCTCGACCTCTGGCTCAGAGACCAACGTGGACCAACCTGCTCTCACAAAGACCACAACACCACCACTTTTATTTATAAATTTGTGGGTGCGAAACATATTAAAACCAGGGATTAGAGGCACTATCGACTCCTTAGATAGCCAACACTCGGTCAATATGATCATGTCAGGATCAATATCAAGTCGCTTGAGAGCGACATAAAACTGGTCAAAATTTTTATGAAGACTCCTAATATTATAAGTTATGCACTTAAACTGGGTAGGTGTCAGATATTCTTTACAAAATTCCAAATTCTCAACCGCTATACACTTAATTGAAAGATATTCTTCCAGATCATTACTGATGTCAAACATTATTGAATTTATTGTACACGTATGAAGATGAAAGAAATGATTCTTTTGAAAGCCTGGTAACAACGGTTGGAGAGTCTAATAAGCAGTAGAAGTGCAAAACTGTGCAGATGTAGGTAAGTGTGTGTGTGTATGTAATGTGATGTGTAAGTTGATCTTCTTCTTCTTCTTCTTCTTCTTTGCGAGTCGATGACAAATCGAACTATATGTTTGCCGCCCAGAATCCGGCCATCTGTACTGCACCATCCGTGGCGTCCATCAGGTCCTGCTGAGAACAGGTGACAGGACAGGCAGGACAGGACACCAAGTGGGCCATGGACTGAACTGCTGCTCCGCACATACACTCCAAGTTTGGATCATTAGAGAGTCCCCACCTGAACATGTTTTCTTTGCTTCGGCCAACCTGGGTCCGAAGTCTGTTTAAAGACTTCCAGATTGGCCACGGAAGTCGATGTCCGGCCGGGAGACTCTCAGAGAGCGGGACAAAAGGATCCGGAAGCGAGGTACGTGCACGCCACATGTTGCATCTCGCTTGTGAAGGTGCGGCTGTGAGGGGGTCGACACACTTTAAAAAGCTTTTTCGGCTTTTCAACCTTTGCGGCGGAAACTCGTGCCCATGAAGGGGGTGCCGCATGTCGACGTCCATTTTAGCCCTCTCCTGCAGGCCTGCCACAGTTCTGCGAACATCTGGAGGCGCTATGCCAGCCAATGGATACAGCAGCTTGACCGGAGTTGGCTTCAAACATCCAGTGATAAGCCGGCAAGTTTCATTTAAGGCTGTATCCACCAGCTTGGCGTGAGCAGAGCGGCCCCATACGGGGCACGCGAATTCGCCGGCAGAAAAAGCTAGCGCCAGTCCAGAAGTCCGCATCACTTGTGGCGAAGCTCCCCACTCAGTCCTCACAAGACGCTGCAGTATATTGTTGCGAGAGTGCACCTTTCGCTTCAATGCCTCACAGTTCTTTCTGTAGGTTAAGGACCTATCTAACAGAACGCCTAGATATTTAGGGGAGTTATTGTGAGCTATCGAGACCCCCCGCCAGGAGATCCTGAGCTTACGCCTCGCTTGTGCGTTGCGGAGGTGGAAAACGCTTGACTCAGTTTTGGTAGGGTTAGGCTTGAGCGAGTTATCGTCATAGTATTGGCCTAAACTGTTGAGGGCTGCAGTGAGATTATTCTCAACTTCCTCAAAACTGGTCGATTGAGACGTAAGCGCAAGATCGTCCGCGTAGAGGAATCGGGAGGTATTTTGACAGGATGGTTGGTCATTTGTGTAGATATTAAACAACATAGGGGCCAACACGCTACCCTGAGGAAGGCCATTCTTTTGTGACCTCCAGCGGCTAACGTCCTTAAGGAGATGAACCTGGAAGCGACGGTTGTGGAGAAGCTCTCGGAGAACGTTGACAAATTTGCTGTCGGCGGTCATAGTCTCCACCTTCCACAACAATCGCCTCAGATTCACTGTATCAAAGGCCGCTGAGAGGTCGACAAACACAGCGCCCGTCACCTTCCTCTTTTCAAAACCATCCTCTATATGTTGCGTAAGCTTAAGCACCTGGTTGCTACAAGACTTTATAGGTCTGAAACCTGCCTGCTCTGGAATTAATCTAGGGTCAATAAAGTTTGTGAGCCGAGTTAATAGTAGCCGTTCAAAAAGCTTATACGTATGGCACAGTAATGAGATAGGCCTAAAATTTTTGGGGTCATCTACTGGTTTTCCTGGCTTTGGTATAGCTATGACCTTCGATTTCCTCCAGAAGCGGGGTATTCGGGAGGTTTCAAGACAGAAGTTAAACATTTGAAGCAACCAGGATACTGCCACTGGTCCAAGATGTTTAATTTGCTCAACAGAGATGTTGTCGACTCCGGAGGCTTTACCATTTTTCAGAGCTTTAATACCTGCGATGATGTCCGGCAGGTCAAATGGCTTGCTTATGTGGGTAGAGGAGCTGTCACAGTTGTTCAGCTTTGGGACCCTCGAGAGGCGGCTAGATGGTTTGCCATTTAATAAGAGTTGGTGGGCTATTTGGTTGGCCGTGACCGTGCTCGGTATCAAGGGTAAGGTAAGTTGATTAGAGAAGGAAAGAGATTGTGTATGTAAATATGTAAATATAATGAAACATATAATTAAATATTGGTTAATAAAACCTGGATTATAAATTTTATTTTATTTTATTTGGAAAACCAACAGCTATTACATTTGAAATAATAATTAACTTAAATAACGGAAATAACGGAACGGAATAACGGAATAGGCCTAAAGGGAGAATAATATAGTTTCCGATTCCAACTAATTGCTAAGTTCTTAGCTAAGTTCTTCTGTAGTGCTGGATTTTGGAGCGAGTGGACCAATTTTTGCATCAAGATCTTCAGTAGAGGTGATTTTAATAGCTGGCTTGCCGTCAGAGCGTCTAACAAATATGGCGCCATTATGAGTCCAGCAGTAGCGAAAATGATGTGTACTGGAACGCAGACGGCCTTCTCGAAATAAAAGTCTGTTCTGTTATGTAAGTCTCTCGTTAAAATAAATGTTTCCCGAAGCACCTTCGATGACGTCTTTGGCAACCACATTGCGCCTGGAACGAGCAGCTTTCAGCACCGAATCACGCTTACGACAACTACGTAACCTCAAGATAACTGGGCGAGGACGAGTTATGTCAGTGACACTACGATGTTTAGGGCCTGCTCTGAAAATGTCGTAAAATTCGTTGTCTTTGTCGTCAAATCCCCACGCACAATTACTTGTTTTGTACTGCGGGAAATGATTTTTAAAATGTCCTCTACCACAGATACAAAAATATTAAAGTTTTGACTACATGGCGGCCTGTACACGCACACTACAATGTGATGATCCACATCGACACAAGATACCTCTACCTTTCGCTCAACCGTAAGACCCACAATATCTTTACGATCTTTAAATCTGTTTTTTACGTAATAATATTAAGGAACCACCTCCCACAATATGATTTTTATTTGCCTTTCGGCTGAACGAACTCGCAACATAATCATTACCAAAATTAATAAACATGTTACATTCTGAGAACCAGTGCTCGGTTATACACACTACATCATATAAATGTTTTTCTAAAAATAGTTCAAAAACTAAAGACTTGCTGGAGAAGCTTTGAATGTTTTGATGAAAAACGTTTAAACGACTACGCTTCTCCTTTGTCTGTTTTATTTCTAGCTCCCTGCAAGAAAATCTCTGCTCAGCTCTTTTGCTAGCAATATTTACAATTAGATTTTCCTTTGTCGAGTTTAACAGTTTGAAGAATCGTTATTAGTACTTGTACTAATTGTGATCAAAGATGACTGCGTCATATTTCCTACGACGGAGTTCTGTATATGAAAGGCTAACAAATTAGCTATATGTCGTTTAAATTTCCTAGACAGGTACATAGTATCCCGAGTCAAAGTAAAGTTATGTATAAATTTATTTATTTATTTTATTTATTGAAAAAAGACACGCCATCGGCATTATTACATAACATTTACAATATGTACTAATAATAGGTTTTATACTAGGCAATAAGCCTTTACAGGCATGTACAACACTTAAAATAAACCTAGCGAAATTACATAAATAATAACAATTCAGAATTTAAATTTAAATTTAGTGGCCAAAAGGGTTGTCTAATTCTAAAACATCGTTACATTTTTTTACAAATATAGGCTTTTTATCCTTAAATATATCTACTTCGTAACGTTTCTGAACACTGTTGTAAGAACCAATGATCCGACTTAGGGGCGCGTGCTTCCGTAAGTTAGTTCTGCAATATCCAACATCAAATGTAGCAGTGAGTGGATATCTAGGAATAATGCGAGGAACTGACAATCCCACTTGCGCCAGAAAGCCCGGCACCGATATTTCTCCGTGTACTACTTTAAAAAGAGTAAGAAGATCACAGATTTTTCGTCTACCCTCCAAGGTCTTCATCTTAAAGTGTTCTAATCTAGTCCTGTAGTCAGGGCGATAAGGACAAGAGCGATCCTTTGTGGTTAAAAATCGAGTGAATTTACGCTGGACTCGTTCTAACCTACGTGTGTGAAAACTGTAAGACGGGTTCCAAATTGGTGAAGCATATTCTAGGTTGCTACGAACTAAAGCGTGATACAAGGAAAGAATCGTGCCAGAGTTTTTAAATTCCTTGCAAGTCCTCTTAACGAAACCTGACATTTTCCAGGCCTTCGACAGGATGTGATCTACATGATCTACAAAGCTCAACTTGGCATCCAGCAATACACCCAAATCACGGACTGTGTTTCTCTCTACTAGATCCTCGCTACCTACATAATAAGAAGATGGAACGGTGTTTATATTCCTACTAAACCTTATGAACAGACATTTTTTAGCGTTAAGGTGCATATTATTATTTGCGCACCACTCCTGAATGCCATTCAGGTCCTGTTGAAGCAGGTGAACATCTACTGGTGAATTTATGGTTTTATAAAGTTTGATATCATCCGCAAACATAGAATATTTACTGTGATGAATATACTTGGTTATATCATTTATAAAAATTAAGAATAGCACCGGACCCAAATGGGAACCCTGAGGTACACCTGACGTCGAAGAATACGGTAAGGACCTAAAACCAAGCGCCGTCACCTGCTGAATTCTGTTTTTAAGGTACGACTTAAACCAAGCTAATAAATTTCCATGTATACCATAAGACTCCAACTTGGAGAGAAGAATCTCATGATCCACCCTGTCGAACGCACTGCTGAAATCCGTATACACTGCATCAACTTGTCCCTTCCTATCCATTATATTGGTAACATCTGATACAAACTCTAGGAGATTACTTACTGTAGATTTGTTTTTACAAAAACCATGCTGAAAGGTAGTAAGCACATTATTTATATAAGTGGTTAAAACCGGGCAAATAAGTTTTTCAAAAAGTTTAGAAAATACACTCAGTATAGATACAGGTCGATAGTTCTTAATATCACTTTTATCGCCATTCTTAAAAATCGGCACAACATTTGCAGTCTTCCACGCTGTGGGAAATACGGATGTCAGCAGCGATCTTTCAAAGATAATTTTCAGCGGCAGTGCCAGATACTTGCTTGTCATTTTTACGAATAACGGGGGAATACCATCTGGCCCAGCGCCCTTGCTTGGATCGATCGATTTTAAGGCCTTCAATATATCATCTTCAGTTATGACAATATGTCCGAGAGAAAATTGCGGAAAACAATCACCCAATTCAACAAGAGGGGCATCATTTTGCGGGGAATAAACTGAAGCAAAATGGGATGAAAATAGTTTACATATCCCGTTACCCGTATCTGCAGTTTTATTGTTGCAAAACATCGCACTAGGTAACACTGATGAGTCCCCTTTTCTCTGTTTCACGAATGACCAAAAATACTTGGGGTTCTTTGTTATTGTACTTTCGACCTTCGTCATATAATTGGAATAACAAGATGCAGTTAAAGACTTCACTCTTCGATTACATAACTTAAGCTCAATCTCGTCTCGTGGATTTTTATAAATTTTATACTTGGTTCGAAGTTTTTCTCTTTCTGCTATTAATTTCATTAGATTAACTGTAAACCAAAACGGATACTTCAAATTTCTAGGTTTAGTTTTAGGTATAGTCTCATCGATCACAGAGTACAGTATATCATAAAATTTTGCAACAATATTATTAACACTATTTAAATGCGATAATTCAGAATGCCAGTCTATGTCCTTTAGTCTCGAATTTACAATAGAATAATTAGCCTTCTTAAAGTTATGAGTAGCGAATAATCTGGCTCTAGCGCAAGTGGGAACACATTGTTTAATTATTATGTCTAAGGTTGGGTGATGATCATCTAATTTACTGAGACGCGTCATACAATTTTGAACTGAAACTCCGTCAAAATTACACAATACCAGGTCCAAAATACGGCCCTTATGATTTAGAACGTAAATGTCCTAGAGTATTGTTATAATTTGTAGGCTTTAATTTATTCAAATTACTAGTATCCTTGGTCCAGTTCACAAACCCTAAATTAAAGTCACCCAGAATCATAACTCTACCTGAATAAGATTGCATAACGATATCACAATTATCCATAAATGTTGTAATAGCTGATACTGTTACTGGAGAAGCCAAATAGATAGCACAAAACAAAATTTCTGCATCGCCACCCATAGAGCTGCCAACTGCAACCCACAATTCCTCGCTAGGACCCTCAAAGTGAGAAATTCTTCTCGAATGAAGTGATTTTAAAACGGCAATTATTGAACCGCCTCCAGGTTTTCCAGCCAATGCAGTCGAACAGCGGTCTCTTCTATAGATGTTGTAACGTTCATCGAACAACTCCCCATCCAAAACAGTTTCATCGAGCCAAGTCTCTGTTCCAACTATGACATCGTAGTTAGATACAGAAGTCGCAAGTCTCAAATCTTGAGTCTTAGTCTTGAGGCCTCTGAAGTTCTGGTAATAGACATTGAATGTATCATAATATAGTATACGGTTCTGGTCCAAAGTTTTACACTGAAATATTGTCTACAAGTTGTTCAACGAAGCGTAGCATTTAATCTGTTTCGCTGGCTCTCCATCACTTTTCCGTACAAATATGTGGCCGTTACGTATCCAGACATACTTGTAACCTTTTTCATCTTTGGCTACCTTCCTTGTTTTTGCATGAAGAGCTTTGAAAAATGGCGACAAATGCTCCGATACGAATACTTGCGATTTAGATCCGCCAAAGCCCAAATGCGCAGAATTAAGTTTATCTGAGAAATCATTCTGTCCCTTGTTAAATTTGGACACAGCAGCCAAAATTTCGTCTCTGGCTCTTACACTCGGTAGTTTTACTATAATGGCTCGAGGGCGGTTGTTGCTTCCATTCAGTTTTCTTACGCGAGTACACGAGACTATAGCTGAATCCTCAACTTTTTTGGACACTACAGTATACAACTGGCTTACTACGGATACCAAATTTTCGGTTTTGCTTTCAGGCACTCCGTTTATTTCTATGTTCGATGCACGAGAATGCTGTTCGATCAAGTTCAACCTGTTTGATAGGTCCTCCACGGTGCCGGCCAAAGCAGCGTTCTCCTTAGACAAAGATTTTACTTCCTGCTTCGTATCCTTGAGCTCGGCATTCAATCGATCGTATTCTTCGCTCAAAAACACTTTGTTTAAGCTCTTTAAATTCGGTCATAAAAGTAGATTCAATTGCCGCTCTCACAGATTTTTCCACAGCTGCTTGAATTTCGGAGCGCATCAATGACAGAAAAGCCGGATCAGCAATATTGGTCGGGATTGATGAGGTATCTTGTATGAAATCATGGCCTGGAGATGAACTCGGCGAGCCGTGGCATAGCTTGGCAGCTTCAGGCGTTGAGCTGCTATCAGTTGGGTTGTCCATCCAAGCTCGCACCGGTGTGCCATCGCTCTTCGGAATACGCCGAGTAACTCTTGTACAAGCTGGGCATATCCAATTACGCTCAAGATCTTGTTTTCGTGCAATAAAAGTGTCAGCATTTAAGTTAACACACGAGTGGTGGTACTTGCCCTTGCAATGCTGGATAGTGCACTCAATCAGTTCTTTGATATTAATATGCGTTTGACAAGCCTCGCATGATCTTGACATGTTTAAAAACAAGTAGCGGCACTGTCACTGTTTTTTCTGATTTCTTTATTTTCTCTCAGAGGCAATGCTATAGTCAATATGAGCTTCGTCCCCTCTGCGCTGCCTAATCTGTGCCGCTAGTGACGCAAACTTGCCGTCCGCACAATAGAAGAGCAGGCGCACGCGACTCCAACGGTAATCCCGTTCACTTAACCGCGATAATCGCGCGCACGATGCAGCTCCGATGACTAGGCAGAACACTCGGATACCAGAATTTCCAGATATTATTTCTATATTTGAGGCATCTATTCACTTTAAACTAAATGTTAATACACGGTGTATTGTCACTAAATAATAATCTTGTAATTATTGAAGCATACTGACGAAAAAAATCACTTTTAAATAATATTAAGAAAATTATTTCGAGAACGTCACGTAAGTAAGTATTAACTAGTCGCCGTCAAAGACTAAACTATTTATGTCAAACAATACAATAACATCGCTTGATGATGTGTCAGCTGATAAAGATATTAATTTATATTGTAAATGCAACTATTATGTTCACTTGACAAGTTCGAACAGTACCTATGGGAAAGTGCTGACTATAAATTTACATTTTAAGGTTTTATTTAGATTAACCATTTGTTTAATACCAGAGTATAACATATTTCTAGATACTCCTATATGACTTCCTACCATAATAATGACAGTAGTATGTTCATCAAAGTTTTGCTGACTTACTTTTTATAATATGATGTCACTGTAACTTGCGTTTGGATAGCAGATATTAAATACTTTTTCTGTTACACAGTTATATAACATAATAAACTTAAAAGTCTAATCTATACAGGATGATAATTTAAACCTTGGCAAAAAAAAAACCAGGCACTCAGTATTGTTAATAGAACATATTCCAGCAAGAAAAAAAAAGTTTTTTTTTAATAATTTTCCATAAAGTTGTCCGAAAATATCGTAACGCGCAGTCACAGGTTATCTGTGCGCGTAGTAAATCTAGTTATGAATGGAGCAACGCGTGACAGACAAACAGAGTGGCTTCGCACTCGGCTCGCACTGTGACCTTGACCGAAGCAATGCACCTCACCGCACCCCCGCGCACACCCTCCGGGAGGCGATCGATATCGCCCGACAGTCAGTCGCCTGCGGTTCCTTTGATGGATACTCGTGCGCGCGCGCATCGCGAGTTTAGTAAAAAGTAAGAACGTAACCCAAAAATGTGCAAAGTGTAGTAAATTAATGGCCTGCAAGGTGCAGTCAAGAGCACGCTACGCAGAGTAGGTAGGTACCTACTTTAGTTGATCTTTTAAAATGAACAGAATCACTGTGCGCTTGTTTAGTTTGCCCTGATGTGGTTGTACTTAATTTCATACCTCTCAGTACACATTAACGTTTCTAACGTAAAATCTGTAGGTATGTAGCCATAAATTCTGTAATTTGAAGCCCGTGAAAGTGCCTACTACAAAAATTGCAACTTGTGTAACACCATTAGTTCACATTTCGACGTAAATTGCGAACCCAGTATGATAAAAATCAAAATGATTCACTTGAGACAATGCTACTACGCAATAAACATCAAATTACACTTTGTTTATCCACGGTATCAGGTGGTATCAGTAGAGAGACGCGGGCGCGGGAGGGGTGAAGTGCGGGGGGGCGCGCGAAGAGGTTGTTCGATCGTCAGTCGCAAGTAGGTAGGTACTGCAGCTGATTGATAAACAAAGTGCGCATGAAAACTAGAATTTTCCGGATAAATTTAAAAATTTGTAGACTGTTTTGTATAAAAGAAAATGGAAAATTAGGGAAATTATATTTTTTATTCATGTCATAGAGTCCGTAGCCGCGTTTTTGCTAAACATTTAGTTATCATGCTGTATATAAAAGTTTTAAATTTGTTTAAGTTTTTATTAATGCTCCTTATGTCAGAATATTTTATGTCAGAATAGTTATGCCATTCTGTGTAGATATTTTGGCCTTACACTCTTCAGGGCACGATATGTCATGCGTTGGAAAAAATGATGTGCTTCCGATAACGTCAAGAAGGTCACTAATATCAGTCATTTGTTAAGGTTGGCAAAAAAGGTGTTAAGTATTTTTTAATAAATTGAGACATAGGAAGCACCTCTTAAGCTGTTGTAATCTTTAATTACTGTGAGTTCCTTGAATTAGAAAATATATCATGTTTGTGATGTTTTTATAGTTAATAAATGACGTCTGTATGAGAATGAACAATGTGCTGTGTGTATTGTTTGGCTGTCTATATAATAATATTTAGTTCAAAAAAACAGAAAAAAGTTACCATTGCTACTAGGATCTAGTCACCAGGTCATTAGGTTTTGGGCTTGGGCTTCAGTTTTTAGCAGAATGGCCGGAGAGTTTTCATTTTTCTTCACATAGATCTTGCCGTAACTAGACCAGCAGTACATAAACTGGTGGTGCTACTTCAAGTTGCGACCATGAAAGAAGAGTTTGGCAGCCAAAGGGGTAAGATGATGTAAAATATAGATAGGTACATTATCTCCTTCAAATTTTA
>CAOKYR010000094.1:0-29965 GCA_948473455.1 Teleiodes luculella | reverse complement strand
ACCTAACCTAACCTAACCTAACCTAACCTAACCTAACCTAACCTAACCTAACCTAACCTAACCTAACCTAACCTAACCTAACCTAACCTAACCTAACCTAACCTAACCTAACCTAACCTAACCTAACCTAACCTAACCTAACCTAACCTAACCTAACCTAACCTAACCTAACCTAACCTAACCTAACCTAACCTAACCTAACCTAACCTAACCTAACCTAACCTAACCTAACCTAACCTAACCTAACCTAACCTAACCTAACCTAACCTAACCTAACCTAACCTAACCTAACCTAACCTAACCTAACCTAACCTAACCTAACCTAACCTAACCTAACCTAACCTAACCTAACCTAACCTAACCTAACCTAACCTAACCTAACCTAACCTAACCTAACCTAACCTAACCTAACCTAACCTAACCTAACCTAACCTAACCTAACCTAACCTAACCTAACCTAACCTAACCTAACCTAACCTAACCTAACCTAACCTAACCTAACCTAACCTAACCTAACCTAACCTAACCTAACCTAACCTAACCTAACCTAACCTAACCTAACCTAACCTAACCTAACCTAACCTAACCTAACCTAACCTAACCTAACCTAACCTAACCTAACCTAACCTAACCTAACCTAACCTAACCTAACCTAACCTAACCTAACCTAACCTAACCTAACCTAACCTAACCTAACCTAACCTAACCTAACCTAACCTAACCTAACCTAACCTAACCTAACCTAACCTAACCTAACCTAACCTAACCTAACCTAACCTAACCTAACCTAACCTAACCTAACCTAACCTAACCTAACCTAACCTAACCTAACCTAACCTAACCTAACCTAACCTAACCTAACCTAACCTAACCTAACCTAACCTAACCTAACCTAACCTAACCTAACCTAACCTAACCTAACCTAACCTAACCTAACCTAACCTAACCTAACCTAACCTAACCTAACCTAACCTAACCTAACCTAACCTAACCTAACCTAACCTAACCTAACCTAACCTAACCTAACCTAACCTAACCTAACCTAACCTAACCTAACCTAACCTAACCTAACCTAACCTAACCTAACCTAACCTAACCTAACCTAACCTAACCTAACCTAACCTAACCTAACCTAACCTAACCTAACCTAACCTAACCTAACCTAACCTAACCTAACCTAACCTAACCTAACCTAACCTAACCTAACCTAACCTAACCTAACCTAACCTAACCTAACCTAACCTAACCTAACCTAACCTAACCTAACCTAACCTAACCTAACCTAACCTAACCTAACCTAACCTAACCTAACCTAACCTAACCTAACCTAACCTAACCTAACCTAACCTAACCTAACCTAACCTAACCTAACCTAACCTAACCTAACCTAACCTAACCTAACCTAACCTAACCTAACCTAACCTAACCTAACCTAACCTAACCTAACCTAACCTAACCTAACCTAACCTAACCTAACCTAACCTAACCTAACCTAACCTAACCTAACCTAACCTAACCTAACCTAACCTAACCTAACCTAACCTAACCTAACCTAACCTAACCTAACCTAACCTAACCTAACCTAACCTAACCTAACCTAACCTAACCTAACCTAACCTAACCTAACCTAACCTAACCTAACCTAACCTAACCTAACCTAACCTAACCTAACCTAACCTAACCTAACCTAACCTAACCTAACCTAACCTAACCTAACCTAACCTAACCTAACCTAACCTAACCTAACCTAACCTAACCTAACCTAACCTAACCTAACCTAACCTAACCTAACCTAACCTAACCTAACCTAACCTAACCTAACCTAACCTAACCTAACCTAACCTAACCTAACCTAACCTAACCTAACCTAACCTAACCTAACCTAACCTAACCTAACCTAACCTAACCTAACCTAACCTAACCTAACCTAACCTAACCTAACCTAACCTAACCTAACCTAACCTAACCTAACCTAACCTAACCTAACCTAACCTAACCTAACCTAACCTAACCTAACCTAACCTAACCTAACCTAACCTAACCTAACCTAACCTAACCTAACCTAACCTAACCTAACCTAACCTAACCTAACCTAACCTAACCTAACCTAACCTAACCTAACCTAACCTAACCTAACCTAACCTAACCTAACCTAACCTAACCTAACCTAACCTAACCTAACCTAACCTAACCTAACCTAACCTAACCTAACCTAACCTAACCTAACCTAACCTAACCTAACCTAACCTAACCTAACCTAACCTAACCTAACCTAACCTAACCTAACCTAACCTAACCTAACCTAACCTAACCTAACCTAACCTAACCTAACCTAACCTAACCTAACCTAACCTAACCTAACCTAACCTAACCTAACCTAACCTAACCTAACCTAACCTAACCTAACCTAACCTAACCTAACCTAACCTAACCTAACCTAACCTAACCTAACCTAACCAACTATATCTCGACTGAAAATATTGATATTTTGATCGGACTTTTTTGTTTTTCCTGCGTGTTTAATTTGACCCGAGTGTGCTGTGCACTTTTTGGAGCGATCTTGCGCGAATTTTTCAGTTTTTAGCGAAATTTCAGTTTTTTCATACATCGTAAAATTTCAAATTTGCATAACTCGCGATCGGCTTAACCGATTCGCGTGATTCAAACTCTCAATAGCCTGGTGCTTTGTTCTTCACATTCTGACTGCGTGACGACGCGCTCGCGCGCCATCCGCCATATTGAATTTTTCAAAAACACCCATTTTTCAGGGTTTTTTCTAAATTGCCAAAAATTTTTATATTACCGCTACCCTGAAAATACTTACCATCGTGTCCAGCGTCGCAAGCCGCATCCAACGACGTGTCGCACGCCGAGATCCGGCACCTGAAAAGCGAAAAATTTCAAATTAAAACATAATTCTATAGAATACCTACCGACCGAGGCTACCTGGTCAACCTCGACATTTTTAAAACTAACTATATCTCGACTGAAAATATTGATATTTTGATCGGACTTTTTTGTTTTTCCTGCGTGTTTAATTTGACCCGAGTGTGCTGTGCACTTTTTGGAGCGATCTTGCGCGAATTTTTCAGTTTTTAGCGAAATTTCAGTTTTTTCATACATCGTAAAATTTCAAATTTGCATAACTCGCGATCGGCTTAACCGATTCGCGTGATTCAAACTCTCAATAGCCTGGTGCTTTGTTCTTCACATTCTGACTGCGTGACGACGCGCTCGCGCGCCATCCGCCATATTGAATTTTTCAAAAACACCCATTTTTCAGGGTTTTTTCTAAATTGCCAAAAATTTTTATATTACCGCTACCCTGAAAATACTTACCATCGTGTCCAGCGTCGCAAGCCGCATCCAACGACGTGTCGCACGCCGAGATCCGGCACCTGAAAAGCGAAAAATTTCAAATTAAAACATAATTCTATAGAATACCTACCGACCGAGGCTACCTGGTCAACCTCGACATTTTTAAAACTAACTATATCTCGACTGAAAATATTGATATTTTGATCGGACTTTTTTGTTTTTCCTGCGTGTTTAATTTGACCCGAGTGTGCTGTGCACTTTTTGGAGCGATCTTGCGCGAATTTTTCAGTTTTTAGCGAAATTTCAGTTTTTTCATACATCGTAAAATTTCAAATTTGCATAACTCGCGATCGGCTTAACCGATTCGCGTGATTCAAACTCTCAATAGCCTGGTGCTTTGTTCTTCACATTCTGACTGCGTGACGACGCGCTCGCGCGCCATCCGCCATATTGAATTTTTCAAAAACACCCATTTTTCAGGGTTTTTTCTAAATTGCCAAAAATTTTTATATTACCGCTACCCTGAAAATACTTACCATCGTGTCCAGCGTCGCAAGCCGCATCCAACGACGTGTCGCACGCCGAGATCCGGCACCTGAAAAGCGAAAAATTTCAAATTAAAACATAATTCTATAGAATACCTACCGACCGAGGCTACCTGGTCAACCTCGACATTTTTAAAACTAACTATATCTCGACTGAAAATATTGATATTTTGATCGGACTTTTTTGTTTTTCCTGCGTGTTTAATTTGACCCGAGTGTGCTGTGCACTTTTTGGAGCGATCTTGCGCGAATTTTTCAGTTTTTAGCGAAATTTCAGTTTTTTCATACATCGTAAAATTTCAAATTTGCATAACTCGCGATCGGCTTAACCGATTCGCGTGATTCAAACTCTCAATAGCCTGGTGCTTTGTTCTTCACATTCTGACTGCGTGACGACGCGCTCGCGCGCCATCCGCCATATTGAATTTTTCAAAAACACCCATTTTTCAGGGTTTTTTCTAAATTGCCAAAAATTTTTATATTACCGCTACCCTGAAAATACTTACCATCGTGTCCAGCGTCGCAAGCCGCATCCAACGACGTGTCGCACGCCGAGATCCGGCACCTGAAAAACGAAAAATTTCCCCGCCCACCCACCCTGAATTGAATTAGGTATATTGGCTCGACCACTTTTTTATTTTTATTTGACTTTTTTTTGGACTTAAACATTGATTTTGTTTATTCGTATTAAGCGTTAAGGTTTCTACAAGTTTTTTAACCTTTACTTTTATTGTAAAATCATCGTGACCACTTTTGGTCCTTGACACGTTGAAATTTACTTTGTAAAATATTTTATTGTTGTCCATCGCTTTGTTGTTGACGCGTTGACTTTTTCACAAGCGAACGCATCATGTTTGGTCACAGGACCCCTAAACCAGTAGGCATTGCTAAGTCACCTTCAAAAACAATGACAGGAGCGGCGACTTCAAGTGTTAGACGTAGCATTGACGAGTGGGAAATGGCAAACACCGACCCCACTCCCTGCTTAACGGAAACAACAACGCAGGCTGTAGTTCACACACCACCTCACACTACAGAAAATAGCACTGAAGCCTTGAAGAAAACGCCAATCCAGAAAGCGGGAAGTGATGTGTTGACTAAGCCGAAGCAATCAGCGACGGCAGAAGCACGAGCCCTTATGCAGAAAGCCAAGGTTAACATGGACTTGTCCGGAAATATAAAAACTTCTATAAAGAAAACTGTACTAGAGTGCATTAAATCTATGTACGAGATTGTAAAGAGAATAGATACAGGAGATACGAAGGCAACCAAGATGACGGGTAATCCAGACAGGGAGGAAGAAACTGATAGAACGCATCAAGGCGATGCTATATTGAGCGAGATTAGGGAGGTTAAGAAAATCCTCATGAATGACCATAAAAACGATCTCCATAGTAAAATCGATCAAAATCATAAGTTCTTAGGAGAAATGCAAACGAAACACGCCAAAGCACATGAAGAAACTAAAACCCTCCTCAAGAATATTGATACCAGACTGGAAGGAGCTAGCACCTATGCGCAAGTGACAGCAATGCCTATTCAAACCGTCTCCAGCAGAAAACCAGATTCTCTTGCACCTGGCGTACCTCGCGGGAACCTGCACTCTATCATTGTCTCTTCGCCTAACGAAACAGATACATCTGACACGGTCATAAATAAAATCAGAGACGCAGTTGATGCAAGGAAAACTGGAATAAAGGTGGATTATCTGCGGAAAGCCAGGAACCAGTCGGTCGTGCTAAGCTGCTCAAGGAAGGACGAACTCGAAAAGGTGTCCTCTAAATTACGAGACTCGAATACAGCACTCAAAGTCGAACAGACTACGAACAAACATCCACTAGTCATCATTAAAGATGTAATGACCTATGTCCAAGATGATGATCTGCTCGAAGCTATCGAGACTCAAAACGGCCACCTTTTTGAAGGAGCAAAGTTTGACAAAGCTGAAATTCAGGTGAAATACAGGCGAAGAGCCCGAAACCCCCTGGTAAACCACGTAGTGCTTCAGGTACCTCCAACTATCTGGAAACGCTTAACCTCTGCAGGGAAGATTCACGTTGACCTGCAGAGAGTGGTAGTTCAAGATCAGTCGCCACTAATACAGTGTACCAAGTGCCTGGCCTATGGACACGGCAGGAAATCATGCACAAATCCGGCGGTGCTTTGTAGCCACTGTGGTGAACCGCATACCAGGGCGGAGTGTCCAGCAGTTGCACTAGGGGACGAACCTAAATGCAGGAATTGTTTTCTGGCAAAGAAGGACTCAAGGCATAATGCCTTTGACAAAGAGTGCCCAATCCGGAAAAAGTGGGATGTCTTGGCAAGAACAGCGGTAGAATACTGCTAAAGGCACGCCGGCGGAAGGAACAGCTGAAAGCAAATCCAAATACAGGATTGTGCAGGCCAACCTCCAAAGGAAGAAACTTGCCACCGAAGAGCTCATACTCGAAGCTGGCCGCAGGAAGATAGCCTACGCACTAATTCAAGAACCGTATACTGGCTCCACGGGCGTCATGAAAAGCTACTCCGGCACAAGAATATTTCAACACATGAATGTGGGAGAAAAAGTAAATAAGACCGCGATAGCCGTATTCGATAGTAACATCGATGCAGTCATGGTGCCAACATTGACTACTGAGAACGTGGTTGTAGTCAAACTAACCATAGATGGCATAAGCACGGTGGCTGTATCGGTGTACTTCGAGGACAACACTGAATTGGAGCCCTATCTCGGCCAGCTGAGAGAAATTGTGGCATGGTCAGGGGGAACCAGAGTCCTTATAGGTGGGGACGTTAACGCATGGAGCGCATGGTGGGGCAGTGAAAAAGAAGACGAGAGAGGGAAAGTCCTTTCAGCGACCCTAGAAGATCTGAACTTCCATGTGCTCAATCGCGGAGACGTTCCCACATTCGACACTGTCAGAGGAGGAAAGCGATACAAAAGCCATGTGGATATTACGGCCTGCTCGGAGGACGTGCTTGGTTGCGTGGAGGATTGGATGGTCGATCCTGAGATGACAAGCGCGGACCATAACGCGATACTGATTCAGCTTACGACACCTAAAAATGTTAGAAATAAAATTAAATACAGTAGTACTAGAATCTACAATACCAAAAAAGCCAATTGGAAACAATTTCAGTCAAAATTTAAAGAGTTACTTCGATCAAATAATTTAAACAAAACAGAAATAGACAAAATAACAACTATTGAAGAATTAGAGGAAGTCACACTAAAGTATACCGATCTTATTACCGAAACGTGTAAACAAACAATACCATACATTAAAAAAGTAAATAGAACGTACTTACCGTGGTGGAATGAAAAGCTGGATCAGTTGAAGCGAAACATGAACACGATGAAAAGGCGAATACGCTGCGCTGCCTCCCAGCGCCGAGCATGGGTAGTATCCGAGTACCTGAAAGCCAAAGAAGAATACGAATTAGAAGCTTCGAGAGCTCAGACAGAAAGCTGGAAAGTCTTCTGCGGTAGACAGGACAAGGAAAGCGTCTGGGACGGCATTTATAGGGTCATTGCAAGAACTAAAAAGAAGCATGAAGATGTACCGATGGTGGAAAAAGACAAAACTCTGAACTCCGAGGAATCAGCCGAAATGCTTGCAGAAACCTTCTTTCCCGACGACAGGCCAGATGAAGATAACTTAGAGCATCAAAAAATCAGAGAAGAAGCATCTAAGTGTAAAGAGCGCATGCCCGAAGACGTGTGGGATCCGCCCTTTACCACCTCTGAGCTGAGATATGCAGTAAGGAGTTTCAATCCCAAGAAGGCACCGGGACCAGATGGTTTCACAGCTGATATTTGTCAGTCCGCCATTGGTGCGGATGAAGACCTGTTCCTTACAGTCGCGAACAAGTGTTTACAATTATCGCACTTTCCAAGTAGCTGGAAAATAGCGGCCGTGATCGTATTGCGAAAGCCTGGAAAGGAGTCATACACTCATCCAAAATCATACAGGCCAATAGGACTGTTACCTGTGTTGGGAAAAATTATAGAAAAAATGTTAGTGCGCAGACTCAGGTGGCATACCTTACCACACATGAATCCCCGACAGTACGGTTTCGTACCTCAACGAAGCACAGAAGACGCACTATATGACTTAACCCAGCATATAGATATCAAACTAAAGGAGAAGAATCTTGTGCTCCTGGTCTCGCTGGATATCGAGGGGGCGTTTGACAGCGCTTGGTGGCCAGCAGTAAAAAGTCGTCTGGCTGATAAGCGCTGCCCTTGCAACCTACGGAGGATGATGGCCAGTTACCTTAATGACAGGGTGGTGACGGTGAGGTACGCTGGAGCAGAGTTCACAAAAAGAACAACTAAGGGCTGCGTGCAGGGCTCCATTGCAGGCCCCACGCTGTGGAACCTGCTGTTGGACCCACTGCTTCAAGAACTAGAAAATAGAAAAACATACTGTCAAGCCTTTGCAGACGATGTAGTCCTCGTTTTCTCCGCCAAAACAGCTTTGGACCTCGAGAATGAAGCCAATGCCAGTCTCGCCGCTGTGGAGCGGTGGGGTGCCAAGAACAAGTTAAAGTTTGCGGCCCATAAAACAAATGCCATGCTCATAACTAAAAAACTGAAATTTGATACCCCACGGCTGCACATGGGCAGCAAGGACATCAAATTGGTGGATGAGATAAAGCTACTAGGACTTATCATTGACAATAAACTGACGTTCCGCAATCACGTCACGTACGTATGCAAAACCTGGGGTTTGAATCCAGAAGTCATCCGGACAATCTATGTGGCAGTGGTCGAACCGGTGATCCTCTATGCTGCCAGCGTGTGGTCTAAAGCGGCAGACAAAATTTATGTTAAAAACCAGCTGAACACAGTCCTACGAGGTTTCGCTCAAAAAGTAAGCAGGGCGTACAGGACGGTCTCCATGAATTCAGCTCTCATTCTGACGGGATTGCTACCACTTGATCTGAGGGTGAAGGAGGTGGCATCCCTATATGAAGCCAAGAGAGGAAAACCGCAACTGATTCTTGGAGATCGTTCAGTAGAGGAAAAGGTCGCTTTTCTCGAGAAACCCCACCCTGTCTGTGATGAGGACCTGGAATTTGACTGTCTAGGAAGCGAGGATGAAGTTAAGACACGCATGGAGGAGGGTGCAGTACATATCTTCACAGATGGTAGTAAAATTGACGGTAAAGTTGGGGCGGCACTATCCTGGTGGAATGGTGCTGCTGAAACGAAAAACCGGAAATTCAAACTGGAAGAGTACTGCACCGTCTTCCAGGCTGAACTTTACGCAATATATCGAGCCACAGAGATGATCCTAGGCAGTAGAAATGAGAACTTCTCCATATATAGTGACTCTCGATCCACGCTGGAATTGCTGAAAAACAGCGATTCATGTAACCCGCTCGTCATCAAAACTAGGCAGAACCTAAGGACACTAAAAGAGACAGGAAGACTTCTGAAGCTATTCTGGGTCAAAGCACATGTCGGTATAATGGGAAACGAAAGGGCTGACGAACTGGCAAAAGATGCGGCACTAAATAAGAAGACAAAGCCAGATTATGATTGGTGTCCTATTTCCTACGTCAAGCGCTCAATTAGAGAAAAATCCATCGACATGTGGAACGAAAGATATCAAAAGGAGAGTACAGCTGGAATAACAAAACTGTTCTTTCCTACTGCTACAGAAGCCTATAAGATCTGCAGAAGCATCGAAGTAACCCAGATTCACACACAGCTGTTCACCGGCCATGGAGGATTCTCCGAATACCTCCATAGGTTTAAAAAGAAGGAATCACCTGCCTGCATGTGTAACCCTGATGAACTGGAAAATGTCCCACACCTCCTCACAAGCTGCCCAAGGTTTGGTCTTCATAGACACGATCTGGAAAATAAAATAAACATTAAATTAAACAAAGATACAATAGCAAATATTATGAAAAATAAAGACTTTAGAAAAGAATTCCTGGACTACTGTGTAAAAATATGTAAAAATATAATAGATGGCAATAAAACATAGTTTAAGAAATTAACACGGATAATATACTGAGCTATATTAAATCTAGTGTTAAAAGTGAGAAAATAATACAAACTAAAAAGAAAATAATAATGAAACAATTAAAATAAATAAATAAATAAATATAAATAAAAATAAATTATGAACAAATAAAATAACTAACATCACATCAACATAACTGACAAGAAAACATCAGCTGTGCCTGCTGTATATGACGTCGTACAATGGACGAAAGCATCCCGATCCGGGATGGATGTGAAACATGAAAAAGTCAACTAAAAAGAAAAAGACTAAGAAAACCTCCGACCTCTACATCGGAGAGAAACGCGATGAAATATTAAAAAAAAAAAAAAAAAAAAAACCTAACCTAACCTAACCTAACCTAACCTAACCTAACCTAACCTAACCTAACCTAACCTAACCTAACCTAACCTAACCTAACCTAACCTAACCTAACCTAACCTAACCTAACCTAACCTAACCTAACCTAACCTAACCTAACCTAACCTAACCTAACCTAACCTAACCTAACCTAACCTAACCTAACCTAACCTAACCTAACCTAACCTAACCTAACCTAACCTAACCTAACCTAACCTAACCTAACCTAACCTAACCTAACCTAACCTAACCTAACCTAACCTAACCTAACCTAACCTAACCTAACCTAACCTAACCTAACCTAACCTAACCTAACCTAACCTAACCTAACCTAACCTAACCTAACCTAACCTAACCTAACCTAACCTAACCTAACCTAACCTAACCTAACCTAACCTAACCTAACCTAACCTAACCTAACCTAACCTAACCTAACCTAACCTAACCTAACCTAACCTAACCTAACCTAACCTAACCTAACCTAACCTAACCTAACCTAACCTAACCTAACCTAACCTAACCTAACCTAACCTAACCTAACCTAACCTAACCGAACTATATCTCGACTGAAAATATTGATATTTTGATCGGACTTTTTTGTTTTTCCTGCGTGTCTAATTTTACCCGAGTGTGCTGTGCACTTTTTGGAGCGATCTTGCGCGATTTTTTCAGTTTTTAGCGAAATTTCAGTTTTTTCATACATTGTTAAATTTCAAATTTGCATAACTCGCGATCGGCTTAACCGATTCGCGTGATTTAAATTCTCAATAGCCTGGTGCATTGTTCTTCACATCCTGACTGCGTGACGACGCGCTTGCGCGCCATCCGCCATATTGACTTTTTCAAAAACACCCATTTTTCAGGGTTTTTTCTAAATTGCCAAAAATTTTTCTATTACCGCTACCCTGAAAATACTTACCATCGTGTCCAGCGTCGCAAGCCGCATCCAACGACGTGTCGCACGCCGTGATCCGGCACCTGAAAAGCGAAAAATTTCAAATTAAAACATAATTCTATAGAATACCTACCGACCGAGGCTACCTGGTCAACCTCGACATTTTTAAAACTAACTATATCTCGACTGAAAATATTGATATTTTGATCGGACTTTTTTGTTTTTCCTGCGTGTCTAATTTTACCCGAGTGTGCTGTGCACTTTTTGGAGCGATCTTGCGCGATTTTTTCAGTTTTTAGCGAAATTTCAGTTTTTTCATACATTGTTAAATTTCAAATTTGCATAACTCGCGATCGGCTTAACCGATTCGCGTGATTTAAATTCTCAATAGCCTGGTGCATTGTTCTTCACATCCTGACTGCGTGACGACGCGCTTGCGCGCCATCCGCCATATTGACTTTTTCAAAAACACCCATTTTTCAGGGTTTTTTCTAAATTGCCAAAAATTTTTCTATTACCGCTACCCTGAAAATACTTACCATCGTGTCCAGCGTCGCAAGCCGCATCCAACGACGTGTCGCACGCCGTGATCCGGCACCTGAAAAACGAAAAATCGCCCTGTTGAGGATTAGGTATATTGGCTCGACCATTTTTCAAATTTTTAAGATTGACTTTTTTAAGTTTTTACACTTTTGTTAGCTTTATTCGACCCCTGTAACGTTTTCGTTGCTGGATATTTTTGACATTAAAGCTTAGGAGTATTTTTTCTCCTATATTAACAATACTTGTTTAAATTTTACTTTATCTTATTTTAAGTTCATCTTGTATACACTTGACGTGTGTCTCCAACATGTTTGGCTATCACACTCCGAAATCAATCGACGGGGTAAATCCACCTTCAAACACTGACACGACAGCGTCTAATGTTAGACGCAGTATCGACGAGTGGGAAACTACTAACTCAACAACTGCTCTCCCTGCAATAGAAACGACTACGCAGACCCATGCTGCAAAAATAAGACACCGGGCAGCCTTATCGCAAGATAGTGGAACAGCTGTGGCGCGGAAAATCCCTATGGAGACTGTCTCCCCAAACAATAGAAAGTATGCAGACCGTTTGACAGAAGCCAGAGCGTGTCTTACCAAGGCCAAGCTGCACTTGAACAATTCAAGAAATATCAAGACCGAAATTAAGTCAGGAGTCACAGAGGCCTTGGAACGACTGTACCAACTAGCGAAAGAAGCAGACACAGAAATTAAAAGAATGAAAGAGGCAGCGAAAGGGGTCAAAAGGACTGAAACGATAACAGGGACAGTCGATTCCACCTTTTCAATAAGTACTGATGCCGACAATATAGTTTCCAAAATTGAAGAGCACTCCAGGATCCTATTGGAAAATACCAAGGGAATGGAGGAGCTGAAACTGATCATTGAAAAACAAAAGGAAACGATTGAGCGTGCGTCATACGCGAGTGTTGCTGCGTCTGAGAGTGGAAGGGCGCCACCTAGAAGAAGCACACTCCATTCTGTCGTAGTCACCTCAAAAAACGAAAAAGAAACAGGAGAAGAAGTATTAGACAGGCTGAGAAAGGTGGTGGACGCAAAGGAGGGCTGGATTAAAGTCGAAAGGGTGCGAAAGGCTAAAGATAGAAAGATTATTATGGGTTTTGGGTCCAAAGAAGAAAGGAACAAGATCAGAGACAAACTCGAAAGGGAAGGAATCGACCTCGCCGTCGAGGAGGTGAGGAATAAGGACCCGTTGCTGATTCTCAAAAATGTATTGTCTGCAAACACAGATGAGGACATTCTCAAAGGACTGAGAAATCAGAACGGGGCCATCTTTCGCAGCCTCGGCGATGGGGAAGATAGACTGGAAATAAAATATAGACGAAAGGCTAGAAATCCTCACACAAACCACATAATTGCTAGCGTTTCGCCTACTATTTGGCGGCGAATGACAGAGGCTGGGACCGTGCACATAGACCTTCAGCGCGTCAGAGTGGAAGATCAATCCCCGCTGGTACAGTGTACGCGCTGTTTGGGATATGGGCACGGGAAACGTTTCTGCAAAGAAACGGTAGACGTATGTAGCCACTGTGGTGGCCCTCATATGAAGTCAGAATGCGCCGACTTCCTTTCGGACGTACCGCCAAGTTGCAAAAACTGCTTGAGGGCGAAATTAGAGCACGTCGAACACAATGCCTTCAGTTCTGAATGCCTAACGCGTCGGAAATGGGACGAGATAGCCCGATCAGCTGTAGCGTATTGCTGAGGGCACTCAAGGCAGAATAACACCCTATGGTCTGGTGCAAGCAAACCTGCAGAGAAAACAGCTAGCAACAAACGAGCTGCTCCTTGAGGCGCAGACCCGTGGAGTCGCCGTGGCGCTCCTACAAGAGCCGTATGTCGGTGGATTGGGTAGACTAAAGGACTACAGGGGAGTACGAATATTTCAGAACTCAAATCATGATGAAGGAGTTGCGAAATCAGCAATAGCAGTATTCGATTCTAACCTGGATGTCACCCAATACCCGACATTAACAAATAACAACATAGTTGCACTAAAACTAAAGACAAAAGCCTGGGAAATCGCAGTTGTGTCATTCTACCTAGAACCAGATAAACCTATAGAACCTTATCTCGAACTTCTGAAAAAGATAAGAGAAGAAATAGGCGTTGACAGAATACTAGTTGGGGGTGACGCAAATGCTAAAAATCCTTGGTGGGGAAGCAGTGTTCTGGACCACAGGGGTGAAGAGGTTGCTGGGGCAATAGCGGAGATGGGTCTACAAGTGCTAAACGAAGGTGATACCCCAACTTTTCACACAATAAGGGGCAAAAAGACCTACAGGAGCCACGTCGACATCACGGTGTGCTCTGAAGACCTCCTTGGGCAAATTGAAGATTGGAAGGTGGATGAGAGCATGACGAGCTCTGACCATAATGCTATCAGTTTTAAAATTAATTTAGAAAAATCAAAAGGGACAAACATAGAAAGAACAACAAGGAAGTACAACTGCAAAAAAGCCAATTGGCACCAATTTCGTGAGAAGTTGGAACAATTATTAAAAGTAAAAAACCTAACACACTCGGAAATTGACAAAATTATAAACCCAATGGAATTAGACAACAAAATTCAAATTTACACCAACGCAATTTTAGAAACATGTGAATCGTCTTTCCCAAAAATTAAAAAACAAACAAAACTTACCCTAGCATGGTGGAATGAGGAGCTTGACCGGCTGAAGAAGGATGCCACTACGAAGAAACGCCGTATCCGCTGCGCAGCACCAATACGAAGACCCGGAGTGATCGATGAGTACCTGAAAGCAAAAGAAAAATATGAGACCGAAGCTAAAAAATCACAAATTGCAAGCTGGAAGAACTTTTGCGAGAGGCAGGATAAAGAAGGATTGTGGGAAGGGATCTATAGGGTAATAGGGAGGACTACGAAAAGGCAAGAAGACCTGCCCCTTGTCAAGGGAAATAAAGCGCTGGACTCAAGTGAATCCGCAAAATTGTTGGCGGAAACCTTTTACCCGGAAGACAATGAACAAGAGGACAACCAAGAGCACAGTCTTATGCGGGAAGAAGCCAAGAAAGTAAACGAGATGGACCATGGTGTATCCGATGATCCACCGTTTACTCTTGGAGAGCTGAAAATTGCTATTGACAGCTTCGACCCGAAAAAGGCTCCAGGCTCCGACGGCCTCACGGCGGATATATGCCGAAATGCGATTGACGCGGACCCCGGGATCTTCCTAGCGCTGGCAAATAAATGCCTGGAACTGGGTCACTTTCCCGCAATCTGGAAGGAAGCTACAGTTGTAGTCTTAAGGAAACCTGGAAAGGATGACTACACAAATCCTAAAGCGTATAGACCCATAGGACTTTTGCCAGTGCTGGGTAAGATCCTGGAAAAAATGATAGTTGGAAGGATGAAGTGGCATATCCTGCCTAAACTCAGCCCGCGTCAATATGGCTTTATGCCACAAAAAAGCGCCGAAGGCTCCCTCTACGACTTGGTGGACCACATAAAAGGCAAGCTAAGCTTAAAGAAGCTGATTACAGTGGTATCACTGGACATAGAGGGAGCCTTTGATAGTGCATGGTGGCCGGCTATCAAGGTGAGACTCGCGGAAGAAAGATGTCCCCTAAATATAAGAAGGGTCATGGGTAGTTACCTTCAAAATCGAAAGGTCAGGGTGCGCTACGCAGGTGAGGAGCTTGCGAGAGAAACGACAAAGGGCTGCGTACAGGGATCCATAGGGGGACCTGTGCTGTGGAACTTGCTTTTGGATCCCCTGCTGAAGGGTCTTGAAAAGAGAGGACATTACTGTCAGGCTTTCGCAGATGACGTGGTTTTGGTCTTTGACGGGGATACGGCGATGGAGGTACAGAGACAAGCCAATGCTGCTCTCGCATATGTTCAGGGGTGGGGGGTCCAAAATAAGCTCAAGTTCGCCCCACATAAGACAAACGCAATGGTGGTAACAAACAAGCTTAAATTTGACTCCCCACTGCTGACCATGGGTGGGATCAACATTGGAATGTCTGGCGAAGTCAAAATCTTGGGATTGACTATAGATAACAAACTCACTTTCAACAACCATGTGGCTATACAATGCAAAAACATCTCAAAACAGCTATCCAGAGCTGCAAAAGTGAGCTGGGGCCTCCATCCCGAGGTGGTCAGGACCATATACACAGCGGTTGTGGAACCAGTAATTATGTACGCCGCAAACGTTTGGGCGCCGGCAGCGGAAAAACTGGGGGTCCAAAGGCAACTTTATGCCGTGCAACGAGTGTTTGCCCAAAAAATATGTCGTGGGTATCGTACGGTGTCTCTGCATTCTGCACTGGTGCTTGCTGGGCTTCTCCCCTTAGATTTAAGAATACGAGAAGCGGCAGCATTATTCCGGGTAGGGAGAGGAATATCCAGGCCAGAGCTAGCTGACCGTGAGGTAGAGAAAAGGACAGCGTACATTGATATCCAGCACCCTGCAGAACACGAAAATCTGGACCACATCAGCCTGATAGATAACGAACAGTTAGCAGCTTTTAACAACCAAGCTGTCCGGATATTTACGGATGGCAGTAAGATTGAGGGCAAAGTTGGAGCGGCCTTATCCATATGGGATAACCATAGCGAAACTAAGGCCCTCAAATTGAAACTGTCATCCTACTGTACAGTCTATCAGGCTGAACTACTGGCCATCCATAGGGCAACAGAAGAAATCCTCAAAAGTAAAAAAAATAGCTTCGGAATATATAGCGACTCAAAATCGTCGCTAGAGACAGTTGCGAACCCGTATTCCCTCCATCCCTTGGCACACAAAATACGCCAAAACATCAAAACTGCAAAATACCAGAACAAGGAAATTACACTGTTTTGGATAAAGGCACATGCAGGGTTGGAGGGAAATGAACGCGCGGATACACTTGCAAAGGAAGCAGCCCTTAAGAAAAAGACCAAACCGGACTACGACCAATGCCCGATCTCCTTCGCAAAACGCGAAATACGAATGGAGTCCCTAGTCGAGTGGAATCAGCGATATAAGACCGGCGACACAGCAAGGGTAACGAAAATATTCTTCCCTGATGCTATAGAGGCTTTTAAATTAACAAGAAAAATTGAGCTCACCATGGTTCTGACGCAAGTGATGACAGGGCACGGTGGATTCTCCGCGTACTTGAATCGCTTCAAGTGCAAGGAGAGTCCATCGTGCATCTGCGAAGAAGTCGATGAATCCATTGAACACGTCCTCTTCAAATGTCCGGTGTATGGCCTACATAGATACGAAGCTGAACATCTAATCGGTGAGGCTCTGGTCTGCGAAAATGTAAAAAGTATTATGAAGGATGGAGAAAAAAGACAGGAATTTCTGAAATACTGTGTAAAAATTGCAAATAGGGTAATAAATAGAAATAAATAGAAAAGAAACATATGATGTATATATATATTGAAATATATATGTAACAGACATATAATAAAAGATGTAAAATAACTAACGTATACACAACACCACGTAAATCATAAATATTAAGATGCGAAAACAAATAGTACAAAAAAATAATAATTAAATAAAGAAGACGAAGAAACCTATAATATTTAAAACAATAAAATGCATAACGTAAAAACAGTCTCCAATCATGTTGGAGGTATTAAAATTAAAAAAAAAAAAAAAAAAAAAAAAAAAAACCTAACCTAACCTAACCTAACCTAACCTAACCTAACCTAACCTAACCTAACCTAACCTAACCTAACCTAACCTAACCTAACCTAACCTAACCTAACCTAACCTAACCTAACCTAACCTAACCTAACCTGGATTCTCCGCGTACTTGAATCGCTTTAAATGCAAGGAGAGTCCATCGTGCATCTGCGAAGAAGTCGATGAATCCATTGAACACGTCCTCTTCAAATGTCCGGTGTATGGCCTGCATAGATACGAAGCTGAACATCTAATCGGTGAGGCTCTGGTCTGCGAAAATGTAAAAAGTATTATGAAGGATCGAGAAAAAAGACAGGAATTTCTGAAATATTGTGTGAAAATTGCAAAAAGGGTAATAAATAGAAATAAATAGAAAAGAAATATATGATGTATGTATATATTGAAATATATATGTAACAGACATATAAACAAAAGATGTGATAAAAGATAAATTGACGTAAACACGATACCACATTGTCATAAAAAATGTAGATGCGAAAACAAATAGTAAAAAAAAAAAAAAAAAAAAAAAAAAAGTAGACTAAGAAACCTATAATATTTAAAAAATTAAATGCAAAACGTAAAAACAGTCTCCAATCATGTTGGAGGTACTAAATTAAAAAAAAAAAAAAAAAAAAAAAAAAAAAAAAAAAAAAACCTAACCTAACCCAACTATATCTCGACTGAAAATATTGATATTTTGATCGGACTTTTTTGTTTTTCCTGCGTGTTTAATTTGACCCGAGTGTGCTGTGCACTTTTTGGAGCGATCTTGCGCAAATTTTTCAGTTTTTAGCGAAATTTCAGTTTTTTCATACATTGTTAAATTTCAAAATTGCATAACTCGCGATCGGCTTAACCGATTCGCGTGATTTAAACTCTCAATAGCCTGGTGCTTTGTTCTTCACATTCTGACTGCGTGACGACGCGCTCGCGCGCCATCCGCCATATTGAATTTTTCAAAAACACCCATTTTTCAGGGTTTTTTCTAAATTGCCAAAAATTTTTCTATTACCGCTACCCTGAAAATACTCACCATCGTGTCCAGCGTCGCAAGCCGCATCCAACGACGTGCCGCACGCCGAGATCCGGCACCTGAAAAACGAAAAATTTCCCCGCCCACCCGCCCTGAATTGACTTAGGTATATTGGCTCGACCACTTTTTTATTTTTATTTGACTTTTTTTTTGGACTTAAACATTGATTTTGTTTATTCGTATTAAGTTTTAAGGTTTCTACAAGTTTTTTAACCTTTACTTTTATTGTAAAATCACCGTGACCACTTTTGGTCCTTGACACGTTGAAATTTACTTTGTAAAATATTTTATTGTTGTTCATCGCTTTGTTGTTGACGCGTTGACTTTTTTTACAAGCGAACGCATCATGTTTGGTCACAGGACCCCTAAACCAGTAGGCATTGCTAAGTCACCTTCAAAAACAATGACAGGAGCGGCGACTTCAAGTGTTAGACGTAGCATTGACGAGTGGGAAATGGCAAACACCGACCCCACTCCCTGCTTAACGGAAACAACAACGCAGGCTGTAGTTCACACACCACCTCACACTACAGAAAACAGCACTGAAGCCTTGAAGAAAACGCCAATCCAGAAAGCGGGAAGTGACGTGCTGACTAAGCCGAAGCAATCAGCGACGGCAGAAGCACGAGCCCTTATGCAGAAAGCCAAGGTTAACATGGACTTGTCCGGAAATATAAAAACTTCTATAAAGAAAACTGTACTAGAGTGCATTAAATCTATGTACGAGATTGTAAAGAGAATAGATACAGGAGATACGAAGGCAACCAAGATGACGGGTAATCCAGACAGGGAGGAAGAAACTGATAGAACGGATCAAGGCAATGCTATATTGAGCGAGATTAGGGAGGTTAAGAAAATCCTCATGAATGACCATAAAAACGATCTCCATAGTAAAATCGATCAAAATCATAAGTTCTTAGGAGAAATTCAAACGAAACACGCCAAAGCACATGAAGAAACTAAAACCCTCCTCAAGAATATTGATACCAGACTGGAAGGAGCTAGCACCTATGCGCAAGTGACAGCAATGCCTATTCAAACCGTCTCCAGCCGAAAACCAGATTCTCTTGCACCTGGCGTACCTCGCGGGAACCTGCACTCTATTATTGTCTCTTCGCCTAACGAAACAGATACATCTGACACGGTCATAAATAAAATCAGAGACGCAGTTGATGCAAGGAAAACTGGAATAAAGGTGGATTACTTGCGGAAAGCCAGGAACCAGTCGGTCGTGCTAAGCTGCTCAAGGAAGGACGAACTCGAAAAGGTGTCCTCTAAATTACGAGACTCGAATACAGCACTCAAAGTCGAACAGACTACGAACAAACATCCACTAGTCATCATTAAAGATGTAATGACCTATGTCCAAGATGATGATCTGCTTGAAGCTATCGAGACTCAAAACGGCCACCTTTTTGAAGGAGCAAAGTTTGACAAAGCTGAAATTCAGGTGAAATATAGGCGAAGAGCCCGAAACCCCCTGGTAAACCACGTAGTGCTTCAGGTACCTCCAACTATCTGGAAACGCTTAACCTCTGCAGGGAAGATTCACGTTGACCTGCAGAGAGTGGTAGTTCAAGATCAGTCGCCACTAATACAGTGTACCAAATGCCTGGCCTATGGACACGGCAGGAAATCATGCACAAATCCGGCGGTGCTTTGTAGCCACTGTGGTGAACCGCATACCAGGGCGGAGTGTCCGGCAGTTGCACTAGGTGACGAACCTAAATGCAGGAATTGTTTTCTGGCAAAGAAGGACTCAAGGCATAATGCCTTTGACAAAGAGTGCCCAATTCGGAAAAAGTGGGATGTCTTGGCAAGAACAGCGGTAGAATACTGCTAAAGGCACGCCGGCGGAAGGAACAGCTGAAAGCAAATCCAAATACAGGATTGTGCAGGCCAACCTCCAAAGGAAGAAACTTGCCACCGAAGAGCTCATACTCGAAGCTGGCCGCAGGAAGATAGCCTACGCACTAATTCAAGAACCGTATACTGGCTCCACGGGCGTCATGAAAAGCTACTCCGGCACAAGAATATTTCAACACATGAATGTGGGAGAAAAAGTAAATAAGACCGCGATAGCCGTATTCGATAGTAACATCGATGCAGTCATGGTGCCAACATTGACTACTGAGAACGTGGTTGTAGTCAAACTAACCATAGATGGCATAAGCACGGTGGCTGTATCGGTGTACTTCGAGGACAACACTGAATTGGAGCCCTATCTCGGCCAGCTGAGAGAAATTGTGGCATGGTCAGGGGGAACCAGAGTCCTTATAGGTGGGGACGTTAACGCATGGAGCGCATGGTGGGGCAGTGAAAAAGAAGACGAGAGAGGGAAAGTCCTTTCAGCGACCCTAGAAGATCTGAACCTCCATGTGCTCAATCGCGGAGACGTTCCCACATTCGACACTGTCAGAGGAGGAAAGCGATATAAAAGCCACGTGGATATTACGGCCTGCTCGGAGGACGTGCTTGGTTGCGTGGAGGATTGGATGGTCGATCCTGAGATGACAAGCGCGGATCATAACGCGATACTGATTCAGCTTACGACACCTAAAAATGTTACAAATAAAATTAAATACAGTAGTACTAGAATCTACAATACCAAAAAAGCCAATTGGAAACAATTTCAGGCAAAATTTAAAGAGTTACTTCGATCAAATAATTTAAACAAAACAGAAATAGACAAAATAACAACTATTGAAGAATTAGAGGAAGTCACACTAAAGTATACCGATCTTATTACCGAAACGTGTAAACAAACAATACCATACATTAAAAAAGTAAATAGAATGTACTTACCGTGGTGGAATAAAAAGCTGGATCAGTTGAAGCGAAACATGAACACGATGAAAAGGCGAATACGCTGCGCTGCCTCCCAGCGCCGAGCATGGGTAGTATCAGAGTACCTGAAAGCCAAAGAAGAATACGAATTAGAAGCTTCGAGAGCTCAGACAGAAAGCTGGAAAGTCTTCTGCGGTAGACAGGACAAAGAAAGCGTCTGGGACGGCATTTATAGGGTTATTGCAAGAACTAAAAAGAAGCATGAAGATGTACCGATGGTGGAAAAAGACAAAACTCTGAACTCCGAGGAATCAGCCGAAATGCTTGCAGAGACCTTCTTTCCCGACGACAGGCCAGATGAAGATAACTTAGAGCATCAAAAAATCAGAGAAGAAGCATCTAAGTGTAAAGAGCGCATGCCCGAAGACTCGTGGGATCCGCCCTTTACCTCCTCTGAGCTGAGATATGCAGTAAGGAGCTTCAATCCCAAGAAGGCACCGGGACCAGATGGTTTCACAGCTGATATTTGTCAGTCCGCCATTGGTGCGGATGAAGACCTGTTCCTTGCAGTCGCGAACAAGTGTTTACAATTATCGCACTTTCCAAGTAGCTGGAAAATAGCGGCCGTGATCGTACTGCGAAAGCCTGGAAAGGAGTCGTACACTCATCCAAAATCATACAGGCCAATAGGACTGTTACCTGTGTTGGGAAAAATTATAGAAAAAATGTTAGTGCGCAGACTCAGGTGGCATACCTTACCACACATGAATCCCCGACAGTACGGTTTCGTACCTCAACGAAGCACAGAAGACGCACTATATGACCTAACCCAGCATATAGATATCAAACTAAAGGAGAAGAATCTTGTGCTCCTGGTCTCGCTGGATATCGAGGGGGCGTTTGACAGCGCTTGGTGGCCAGCAGTAAAAAGTCGTCTGGCTGATAAGCGCTGCCCTTGCAACCTACGGAGGATGATGGCCAGTTACCTTAATGACAGGGTGGTGACGGTGAGGTACGCTGGAGCAGAGTTCACAAAAAGAACAACTAAGGGCTGCGTGCAGGGCTCCATTGCAGGCCCCACGCTGTGGAACCTGCTGTTGGACCCACTGCTTCAAGAACTAGAAAATAGAAAGACATACTGTCAAGCCTTTGCAGACGATGTAGTCCTCGTTTTCTCCGCCAAAACAGCTTTGGACCTCGAGAATGAAGCCAATGCCAGTCTCGCCGCTGTGGAGCGGTGGGGTGCCAAGAACAAGTTAAAGTTTGCGGCCCATAAAACAAATGCCATGCTCATAACTAAAAAACTGAAATTTGATACCCCACGGCTGCACATGGGCAGCAAGGACATCAAATTGGTGGATGAGATAAAGCTACTAGGACTTATCATTGACAATAAACTGACGTTCCGCAATCACGTCACGTACGTATGCAAAAAGGCGATTAACATCTTCAAACAGTTGTCTTGCGCAGCGCGAGTGACCTGGGGTTTGAATCCAGAAGTCATCCGGACAATCTATGTGGCAGTGGTCGAACCGGTGATCCTCTATGCTGCCAGCGTGTGGTCTAAAGCGGCAGACAAAATTTATGTTAAAAACCAGCTGAACACAGTCCTACGAGGTTTCGCTCAAAAAGTAAGCAGGGCGTACAGGACGGTCTCCATGAATTCAGCTCTCATTCTGACGGGATTGCTACCACTTGATCTGAGGGTGAAGGAGGTGGCATCCCTATATGAAGCCAAGAGAGGAAAACCGCAACTGATTCTTGGAGATCGTTCAGTAGAGGAAAAGGTCGCTTTTCTCGAGAAACCCCACCCTGTCTGTGATGAGGACCTGGAATTTGACTGTCTAGGAAGCGAGGATGAAGTTAAGACACGCATGGAGGAGGGTGCAGTACACATCTTCACAGATGGTAGTAAAATTGACGGTAAAGTTGGGGCGGCACTATCCTGGTGGAATGGTGCTGCTGAAACGAAAAACCGGAAATTCAAACTGGAAGAGTACTGCACCGTCTTCCAGGCTGAACTTTACGCAATATATCGAGCCACAGAAATGATCCTAGGCAGTAGAAATGAGAACTTCTCCATATATAGTGACTCTCGATCCACGCTGGAATTGCTGAAAAACAGCGATTCATGTAACCCGCTCGTCATCAAAACTAGGCAGAACCTAAGGACACTAAAAGAGACAGGAAGACTTCTGAAGCTATTCTGGGTCAAAGCACATGTCGGTATAATGGGAAACGAAAGGGCTGACGAACTGGCAAAAGACGCGGCACTAAATAAGAAGACAAAGCCAGATTATGATTGGTGTCCTATTTCCTACGTCAAGCGCTCAATTAGAGAAAAATCCATCGACATGTGGAACGACAGATATCAAAGTCAAAGTCAAAGTCAAATAGTGTTTATTCAAAGTAAGATTTCACAAAATCATTTTTTGACGTCGAGGAGAGTTCACGATTTGGCTGTCTTCTGTGGAGAAGAACTCTCCGGAAGAAACTCCACAGGCGTTGCATCTTTTCAAAAATATTTTTACATAGGTAATTATTATTTTATACAATTTGATTTATCAAAAGGAGAGTACAGCTGGAATAACAAAACTGTTCTTTCCTACTGCTACAGAAGCCTATAAGATCTGCAGAAGCATCGAAGTAACCCAGATTCACACACAGCTGTTCACTGGCCATGGAGGATTCTCCGAATACCTCCATAGGTTTAAAAAGAAGGAATCACCTGCCTGCAAGTGTAACCCTGATGAACTGGAAAATGTCCCACACCTCCTCACAAGCTGCCCAAGGTTTGGTCTTCATAGACACGATCTGGAAAATAAAATAAACATTAAATTAAACAAAGATACAATAGCAAACATTATGAAAAATAAAGACTTTAGAAAAGAATTCCTGGACTACTGTGTAAAAATATGTAAAAATATAATAGATGGCAATAAAACATAGTATAAGAAATTAACACGGATAATATACTGAGCTATATTAAATCTAGTGTTAAAAGTGAAAGAATAATACAAACTAAAAAAGAAAAAAGAAAATAATAACAAAACGGAAGAATAAATAAATAAATAAATAAACTATGAACAAATAGTAATAAAAAGTAATAAATAAAAATAAAATAACTAATATCTCATCAACATAACTGACAAGAAAACAACAGCTGTGCCTGCTGTATAATAATGACGTCATACAATAGACGAAAGCATCCCGATCCGGGATGGATGTGAAACTTGAAAAAGTCAACTAAAAAGAAAAAGACTAAGAAAACCTCCGACCTCTACATCGGAGAGAAAAGCGATGAAATATAAAAAAAAAAAAAAAAAAAAAAACCTAACCTAACCTAACCTAACCTAACCTAACCTAACCTAACCTAACCTAACCTTTTTTTTTTCTTTTTTTTTTTTGACGCAGGGAATGCGTTACGCACCTTACCTTCCGTTGGGGGAGACGGAAGGCGTGTGTGGGACTCCCGGCGCCCTGAAAAGGGCACGGCTCCGTCCTGATAAGGACGGGGTATACCCACTAAACCCCGCGGTGTTCCTGCATCGCCTGAGTGGTGGTGACATGGGTATCCGGACGAGCCTTAATCTTCCACATCACCACCGGCGACCTGCCCGCCTACATAAGGCCGGGCCCGGCATGCCCCCTCTGATTGGGGGGGCTGGTGGGAATAACCGGGAACACCGAGTTATTTCCACCCGACGAAGGTAGTGGCCTGTGCAATGCAGGCGGCGGCGCCCCCGCGTCTCCGGCCTGCTGACCACCACCAGGGATGAGGAGATGACGGTCATACATCCGCCTTCTCATCCCTCTTCTACGTCGGCGGAGCGATGGTGCGAATGGGTCATCCTCTCGCTCACGCTCCGCGGACTCCTTCTGTAAGATAACTTCTTCACAGAAGGAAGCTACCGCCTTCCAGGCTCCTTCACTATCAAGCATGGCATTGACCACGCTTGGTAGTGAAAGGTCCTAGCCAACGACTGCGCAAAGCACACGGCGCTGCTCCTCCCAGTTTGGACAAACTGCGAGGGTATGCTGCGCCGTGTCCTCCGCCGTGCCACAGTGGTGGCACGACGCGGATTCCTCCCTCCCGATTCGGTGAAGGTACGTTCCGAAGCATCCATGCCCGGATAGCACCTGCACCAAACGGTAGGTTAGAAAGCCGTGCGGACGTTCTACCCATTGGTCCACGACTGGACCGATAGCGTCCAGAGTGCGGCGTCCATATTGCGCTCGAGCCAGTTCCTCTGTCCACAAACGGAACATGGCTGCCCTTTCTTCCAGTCTTTTTGTGCTAATCTCGTCTGGTGCCAGTCGCCAGCCCTGCGCTTTCTGCGCTGCCGTCCATTCATAAACGGCAGCCAAAATGCCAGCTTCCAGCTCCCAGGGAGGAGTGCCGGCAATGGCGCAAGCGGCAGAGTGCCCCACAGTGCAATAGGCTCTCGCCACTCGCCCTGCTATGACCCGTTGGGGCCTGCGGAGGAGAGCCGCATTCTCTCTCCTAGCGACTGCGTCCACCCATATTGGCGCACCATAGAGAGCCATGCTCTTTAGGATTCCGGCATAAAGGCGCCGGCATCTGGTTTTTGGTCCTCCTACATTCGGAAGGAGCCAACTAAAAGAACCAGCCGCCTTGATAAGACGCGCTGACAGTGCGCTGAAGTGCGCTCCGAAACGCCACTGTCCGTCTAACGTAAGGCCCAGATATTTCATTTGGGTCTTCACTTCCACCCGCACCCCGCCGACGATGATGTGAGGGTCTGGAGGGGTACGCTGCCGGGGGCCAGGAAAGAAAAGGGCCTCTGTCTTTTCTAGAGCCACCCGCAGACCCAGGCGGCGGATCCTCTCTGCGACTAAGGTCCCACCCGCCGAGGCCAGCCGCGCTGCCGCTTCGAAGGTTTTTCCTCGGGCTGTGACCAGAGTGTCATCTGCGTAACAGATGACACTCATGCCCGCCAGAAGTGCACCTCGGAGCAGCCAATCATAACCGATATTCCACAGGAGCGGCCCAAGAACTGACCCCTGTGGAACACCAGTCTCAGCACTTCTACGGCCCAGGTGGCCGTCCCTGTTGATGAATAGAACCTCGCGGTCCTTAAGGTAGTCTGCCAACAGGGTCTGCAGGTAGTGGGGCACTCCATGATAGCGGAGGGCCTCTAAAATTGCGGAGTGAGGTATAGAGTTAAAGGCGTTGGCTATATCAAAAGATACAACCAACACTCCCTCTCCCCTCTCTGCAGCCTCCTGGGTGACGCTTTTAAGTCTCTTCAGGGCATCAATTGTGGACCGGCCTTCCCGGAAACCAAACTGTTTGTCGGACAAATCTGGGCCGGTCGAAGATAAGTGCTCCTTCAGACGGGAAGCTATGATCCCTTCGAAGAACTTCCCCGCCTCTATCAGGAGCACTATTGGTCGATACCCTGACGGTGCATTAGCAGGTCGTCCCTCTTTGCGCAGCAGGCATAACAGTCCCTCCTTCCAAGATTTCGGGAACTTCCCAGCCTCAAAGCAACGATCAAAGAGGTCCCGAAATCTGTCCTCCATAAATCGTATGACGATAGCTAGCACTTTTGCCGGTACACCGTCGAGACCCGGCGCCGTCTTTTTCAAACGAAGGTGCAATGCCGCTCCTCTGATCTCCTCGACTGAGACTGGATCAAATCCGTCAGTCGGAGGAACACTTCCAACCGGGGGATTCATACCTGGAGGGGCAATGAATTCTGTGCGGTCAGGGAACAAAGCCCGCACCACCTCCTCTAAAAGGCTGGGCTCGAGAGTCTCTGTCAGTGGGGGACCAATAGGGCGCAGTTTGTTGCGCGCCGCCTTGTACGGTCTCCCCCACGGATCGTTGTTGAGACCCTCAAGCATCTCCTCTCTGGCCCTGTCTTTCGCCGACGCTATCGCCGCTTTGAGGACGCGCTTTGCCTCTTGATAAGAGGCATATAAGCGGTCCTCGTTTTGTTCGTCTCTGCGGCGGCGGCGGCGGCTTCGCGAGTATTCCCTCCGGGCTGCTACACAAGCTGCACGAAGGTCTGCTATTTCTACCGACCACCAATAAACGGCCCGACGAGGGGGAGGCCGGCAGGATCGAGGCATGCTTGCGTTGCACACCTCAGTCATAGCCTCTTGCAGCTGAGCAGCGGCCACGTCCACATTAGAACTGGTGGGAGCACCAAACCAGTCCTGCACAAATGCCGCCTCACAAGCCATATCTCGGTCCAAACGGGTAAGGGCCCATCTGGGAAACGGTGACTGGCCTGAACGAGCCGCTCTCTGAGGATGTAGGGTGGAGATCTCTATCCGGATATATCTATGGTTAGAAAGGTTCTCCACCATATCTACCTGCCATTTGGACACGTGTGCAGCAAGTGCAGGGGTGGCGAACGTGACGTCCACCACTGACCCTCCCTGCCGGTGCAAACACGTGTGAGTTGCCCCTCTGTTAAGGAGGGACAGGCCAGCCGACGTGGCCCAAAGCTCCAGAGCCCGTCCTCTGGGATCGGTGGCGGGATTACCCCAAGCTCTCGATTTGGCATTCAAGTCTCCCAGGACTAAAACCCACCTGAAGCCTGAGATAGCGCGTCCCACCACGGCCCCTAACTCCTGCAGAAAGCCCTCAAACTCTGATAGAGGGCGGTTGGGAGAGAAGTAAACGCCCACAAGAGCTATCTCCCCCCACGCGGCGGCCACGTATCCCTGTCCTCTCTCGATAGTTGAGAGGGGAGGGGAGTCTGAGGAAGACCGCGGGATGATTGCCACCAAGCCGTCCCGGTCACCCACCCAGTTGGGAGGCACCGAGTACGGCTCGGCTACAACGGCTACTCCAGCCGACCACTCTGCCAGAGTCTGAATCAGCAGATCTTGAGCCGCCCTGCAGTGATTCAGGTTGCCCTGGATCATTGTGCGTTGTGCTAAAGTCGACATTTAATCAGACATTGCACCAGTTCCCTCATTGTTCGGGCGAGCCCGAACGGTTGCAGTGGCAGGCCGGATCAGAGTCTGTATTCTACCCTTCTTTGCGGGGGGATTACACTTCTTCCCTCCCATGACGTGATCTGCGGGCCTTCCACTGGCCGCACAGATAGCGCACTTTACCTTCTTCTCGGTGCAGGAAGCGGCCTTGTGGCCGGCTTGCCCGCAGCGGAGACAAAGCTCGGCCCTGTCCACATCCGACGGACACAGTGCCCGCGTGTGTCCAGTGGCGTAGCACCGGAAGCAGCGTAACGGCTGTTGTTCAAGTGCTCGGACTGTGCACGAGCTGAGACCAATCATCAGCCGCCCCTTGCTTAGGACGGTTTTGGCGGCAAGCACAGGACACTGAAGGCGTACAGTGCCCAGTCCTCCACGACCACATCGGACGTCACTTGCCTTTATTAGCTCCGCAGAGCAACCGCCAATCGAAGCGATTGCTGCCACCACTTCGCTCTTGGTGACAGAATCCTCCAAACTGCAGACCTCTATGGAGGACAGTTTTGTCGGCCTGGTGACATTGGCCAAGTCTGACACAGCCTCCTTCAGTTTTGCCGCAAATGAGTTGGCATGGGTGTCACGCTCCGCTCCAGGGAACTCAAAGATTCGAGCCCCTGTCTGAGTCTGGCGACAGGTAACGGTTTGAATTCCCATTTCGGCGGGCTTAACCGTCTCGCGCGCTTTAATGAGCACCGCCTCGTATGTGACCCCCCGTTCCGCAGCCTCGGGTGAGATGGTCACCACAACTGCGGCGGTTTTAGGGGGCGTCAGTTGGGCTTTCTTGGCCGGTGTGGCAGAAGTTTTGCCGCCAACTTTTTTCCCCTTTCCAGTCGATGTCGACGGTTTGGGGTCTGAAGGAGGGACTGCCTTCTTATGCTTCTTCTTCCCCCTCTTTCCTACCCGGATCCAACCATCGTTGGCGGCGGTTGTAGAGGGGAGCAACACATCTTCTACAGATGCCTGTGCCTGTGAGGGTGCCGGGGCAGCATACCTTGAGGGCTTGGATGGGCCAGGTTGCGGCTCGGAACTAGCAATATCCGTGCTTGGCACGAGCAAGGCGGGTCTGGCGTTCTTTTTCAGCCACCCTTTCCTCGAGTTCCAGCTGGAGTGCCTCTTTTTTAAGCCTGTTGAGCTCTTTTTGAGCCTCTGATAGGCCAACGTAATGCCCTGTGGTGGGCTTTCGTCCACGCTTTGGAACGGCAGCCTTCTTGGCTGACTTGTTCGATGGGGTGTCGGATAGAGATCCTCCTTGCCCGTCCTGCTTGCGTTTGCGCAGATATTTGCCACATTCGCTGGTTATCGACGCATCAGTGAGGGTAGACGCATCTGAGTCAGACATGTCTTCCTCTCTGAAAAATCGGGAACCACCCGGAGATGCCACCGAAGTGGCTCGGCTTGAAGCCGAAAATCTAAAACATGCACCAGCGTTGCCGCCGATGCTCGTAGATGGGGTGACTTCGAGATACTCCTCCTCCAGTCCAGGATCTCTTGGTCGAGCGAACAACTTCTGAGAGTCGTCCATTGCACTCACAATAATCGCACACAATAAAATTTGCACCTAGTTCGCCACTGCGTGACCGCGCACGAACTAGGGCCAACGCCAATACAAGAATACTCGATTCGCACTCAAATTCGCCCACAATTTCGCCCTTGCGAGTTCTGCCACCTAGTTCGCCACTGCGTGACCGCGCACGAACTAGGGCCCAGGCCTGACGACGGGGACGTATCGCAAGAACGTAGATCACAAACACTTAGATCAACATTGTGGGCCAGGCCCAACCTAACCTAACCTAACCTAACCTTTTTTTTTTTTTTTT